>OX451389.1:9131089-9429258 GCA_949629135.1 Eremobia ochroleuca
GTGTCTATTTATTAATAGGTCAAGCAAGCCAATGTAAGCGCGGCGCAGCGGCCCGGTGACGACTCCTCCCTCGGTAAAGCGTCGTCGCAGACGCAAGAAACGATCAGAATGGCCAGTAAAACTAAAACAGCACATAAAACCTTTACAATTTTTTAATGACTTATTTTCTATCTGAAATAGGTCCATTGAATTGGAAATCAGTTGGGGTGTCTGAGGCTTTGCTCATTTAACGTTACACGTTGTATATTTGGGTATTGTTGCATTTTTTATGTGTACAAGTTGCATTTCTAAAACTAATTTAAGTAATACATTCGATCAATGGTTTAATAAAGTCGTGT
This sequence comes from Eremobia ochroleuca, assembly GCA_949629135.1. Lineage (NCBI taxonomy): Eukaryota > Metazoa > Arthropoda > Insecta > Lepidoptera > Noctuidae > Eremobia > Eremobia ochroleuca. The sequence continues at coordinate 9,131,428 of OX451389.1, forward strand.
TATAAATAAAATTTGAAACGTAATGTATTTTTGTTCATAGCATTAATTCACTATTCAGCTTGTAAATTGGGCCTTGACAGAAAGGTGAGAGTGTACTTACTCTAAGGTCCGTTTGCACCACAAAACGCTAAGTAAGTTAAAGTTTAACGTCTTTTAAATATCGCTCTGTGTCTGACAACCGTATGAAGATTACAGATACGGAACGATGTTTTAAATTAGTTTACCGCTAAACATATTTAGAGATTCTGTGCAAACGGGCCTAAGAATGTAATAAGATTGCAAAGTGAATGTTGACTTTTTTCGTAAAATTTGGAAGTATGTGGAGAAAAACATCTAACCCGGATTTTTATTTATAAGGGTCGGCGCTCATCTGGCGAAGCGCAACGCAGCGCGGTCGTCGCTGATAAACAAATATTGACCTTGCTACAGTTGAAATAAAGTTCAGATTAAATAAATTTCCGTTAGCTCGAAAGCGTTTCTAAGCGGAAAAAGGTGCGCGTCTTAGGTTATTTATTTTCGACTTTATTTTAAGGCTCGCAATGTTGATTTTTGTTTGACACTGACAACCGCGCTGCGCTGCGCCTCGCCATGTGTGTCGGCCCTAATATGTCTATGAATGTCGTTGCCCACTCCTTGTTGCTTCTCAAAACTCACCAAGCTAATTATTATCTTTTGTTAGGAGCAGTTTTTTGAGCTAATCGCAATTGCATTTAATTCATTATGTAAATAAATATAAATACACAACTAGTTATTTTTAAAATGTTGTACATAAAAGCTTGGTGAAAAGTACATAACAATAAATATAAAGGTTTATATGATAAACCCTAGATAACATTGTATGATATAGGACAATTTTTGATGTAATTTTTAGTACTTAATTTATTTTTATGTATGCTATACTTCCGACGATGCATTCCTACGATTTAAACAATTCAAAATATTCATATGATTAATAAAATTAAATAATAAACTATGTTTATGGATAAACCAGTTATTTGAGTTTTTTTCAATACCCCCCATGTAAATTACAAGACTAATGACGAAATATTATGAATTTTTAACCGGTTGAATGCAGTCATTACAGAAACAAAAAGCAAGTGTCTCGCGTGGATCCATGTTCCTGCTAAGAAGGGTTAATGTCGCGAGACAGGCGAAAGTATTGTAATAATAATTTGACTAAAAAAAGCAATGAAAAAATCGTGTCGTTCACCACACAATCTTCACCTTTGAAAACTTCATGAAAATTAATTTTGAGAACGCCAACTTGACCTTGGTGACTATTTCTTGACTATTTTTTGGCGTTCTCAAAATTGATTTTCATGAAGTTTTCAAAAGATGAGGATGGTATGGTGAAGGACACAAAAAATCAATTATAAATCAATTAAACCGTGATTGGCTATATCAATCTACGCCGCCATAAGATTATGAATAAAAATTCACACTGGCTCAATATCAATCGACACCGCCTATTAGAAGTGTCACTGACTCTGGCAGGGCGTGTCACTGACTCTGGCAGGGCCACCATCAGGGATTTTAATTTTGAAAACGCAAAAAAATTGTCGCTAATTAGTCGAAAGTCTTAGTCGCCAAATATCAGAATTAGTCGGTCACTGGTTCAAAAGATATAAGGGTTTATAGGTGGCCCTGCTGGAGAGACTCTCCCCAGCAGGGCCAAATTTATATCTCAAAAACTAGGGCACCTAGCGAAGATCTGTTTTCTCCCATATTTAGTCGCCAATTAGTCGGAATCAGTCGCCAAGTTACAGATTTAGTCGGTGTGTAATTAAAAAGATATTAAAGAATTCAATTTCCCCATACAGTGGTACAAGCGAGTACAAAATACTTTATGTATTTTCTAGATAGTATCTATGACGTCTTATGGAGGAATGTTTGTTTCGAATTAAATAAATATAAACTTAGTCTATAATTTCAACCCACCATAGGAAAGCTGTATTCATTACTTATAAACAAATCTACAATAATGTACGATGTAATGTGTATGTGTGTGTGTGTAATGTGTATATGTGTATGTGTAATTATTTATCCAACACAATGTGCACTTACCACTTAGTCGCTGGCAGATAGATCGCTGCGCTCCATTTCATTTACGGTAAGTAAGAAAGAGATAGATGCGCGTGTACAGACGAGCTGCTTAGAACGAGTTGCCCGTCACGTAAAGGGTCAGCGCAGACAGAGAGGAATAATCCCCGCACGGTCTCGGGTATTTTCTTTACGGATCGCGTATGTTCGAGCTTGCGCGCGACCTCGCGAGCCTGCGCGAGTAAACCGTTAAACAAACTGTATCTGTTCATAATATTGAATAAATATGTATTTGTAACATTTTCTGAAAGTACAATAATTTTAAGGTAATAAATCATTTTATATTTCGACAACAGAAGTTTTATTGTTCTAACCTAAATTAAGATAAAATAAAAACTCAACCCGTCCATACCCACAACACAACACTCACAATCAGCTTAAAATACACACAAACACAACACACATCAAACGAACTTTTTGAAAATTCATTTTTATAAAATAAAATTTGGTTACAATTGACAATACGTTTTCAACGTTTTAGTATTTTAAACATTTTACTAAAGGTACGATATTTTTTTATTATTCTAACGTTAATTAGAGGTTAACATTGTAAACTGGTAAAACAGTTGCATGCGACTGTACATCTTGACACCAAATAGACCAAGACCAAGGTTTAACCTTTTAACCGCCAGACAATCCTGCAAAAAAATATGCCCCTAGCGCCAATCACGTATTTTCAAGGTCAACCATAGTGATGTGGACCAATCCATACCGCAAATAAGATTTTAAAGGTAAAATTACACGTTTTTACGAAAATCTAATGTTTTTAACCGACTTCAAAAAAAGGAGGAGGTTATCAATTCGACTGTATTTTTTTTTTTTTTTTATGTTTGTTACCTCATAATAACCGACTGGGTGAACCGATTTTCATGATTCTTTTTTTATTTGAAAGCTGGTGCTTAGCGTGTGGTCCCATTGTCACCATTTCAATATCTGATGATGGGATCTTGTAGAAATCGGGGGAACTCTTCAATAAATAACAGCAGATTAACCGCGATTGTTGCTATAGCATATCTAAGCATTGTTTACACCATCACACAACATAATATCACGCCTGTACTCACTACAAAGGTTATATTTTTTTTTTTATTATAACTATAATTAATACCAGTAAAACAACCGCGATTGCTGCTATCGCATATGTATGCATTGTTTACGCAATCGCACAACATAACATCACGTCTGTACCCTATAAACGCAGATGCAGCTTCCTGTCACTGATATTTACATAGCAAGTAGTGTTTATATGAATTTGTTTAGGGTAGATATAACTAAAAAGTGAAAAATAAAAAATTTTATATAAAAAAAACAACCGACTTCCAAAAAAACACTACAAAGTGAAAAATAATTTTAATTTCGGAAGTCGGTGTCAAAAAACGAAAATGCGGAACCAACGACACCGACTTCCGAAATTAAAATTATTTTTCACTTTGTAGTGTTTTTTTGGAAGTCGGTTGTTTTTTTATATAAAATTTTTTTTTAATTCATTACCCTCATAACAATAATAAGATTAAAATTACCCACGTCAAAAACCTATAACCATATACATAGACACTACCAAAGCCAAGATAGAGTTTAGTTCATAATTCTACAAAATTCGGTTTTTGGAATCCCTATTGTTGCATTTATACAACCCCGGCGCTAACATTAGAGATAAACAAGAGCGTAGATAGTGCGGGGACAAGTGAAATTATTTCCGGTTATCGATTTTATTACTCAAACTATGAATATGTTCAATTTGTGTATGACAAAGGGTAGTAGAACGTTTTAAAAGTTTTCCTGTTTAAAATAAAAACTTAATTTATGGTCAATGACAGGTCATTTAATTGTCACTGCTTAAAAGGACATTGCTTTGCGAGTCTCCGAAATGGCAAATGCAGGTATGTGTTAATTTTCTTATTTAAATTTTAATTAAACATCAATTCTATTTGCTTTATACCATCTAAACGTAAATACTTAAAATATTATGTGTAATAAATTTTTACTTTCTACAAAAAAAAAGATCAATCTTCCTCGAAATCTCCTAAAATCCTTATTAATTCCTCTGCACTCGAAATTTTGCGATTCAAACACAGCCACAATACCCAATGAAATAAATTAGTTACTCACTAATTCATTAATAATTTTTAACAATGTCCCCTCACTATTATCATTATGAGTTCGCTTGTGACGTCACAAGCGGTTGCATATATACAACTCCGGCGCTGGACTCCTTTGAAAACATTAAAGTGCTAGGGTTGTTACTAAAATACGATTTAGTAAAAACCGTCACTTCAATTGTAATATGAATCTACTTTAAATCATGTGAAGTTTTAGATGTTATAGTTAGAAATAGAATCAAACAGCAACAAGCATTGAATTACTTTCTAGTTCTGAATGCCTAACTTATTTGTATGTTATTTGAATAAACTAAAGTTGCCATTAATGCGCAATAAATAAACTTATGTGTTACATCACTACTGTTGTATTTATACAACTCTGGCGGTACATGTTAAGGTCAAACCTGCATTTTGCGATGAGTTTTATCCATTTTTTTCACCGTTAATTTAGCGCTTAGCATAAGTGATTTTAGGGAAAATGAAAGAAATTCCTTGAATGGCAAAGGTGGTCTTTATAATTATTATGAAATTGCTGCTACGTAAATAAAAATACGCTTGAAAATCACTTCGTAGACTTCAGTTGCGAATTTACAACTGTGGCGCCAGGGGCTCAAAAATGATAAGTTGCTTATATACAACTGCGGCGGTTAATGGGTTAATGTTTTCAAAGAAGTTTAAGCCACTCTAAACTAGTAATTAAAAACATAAAAACATGAATTTAATTGAGAATGTATCTCTCTCGGACATTTCTAAAGACTTTAGACCGATAAAACTAAAAGTATATTACACATATTAATAGAAATATTTTTTCTTGGTAATTTTTCGTGAACTCTTCGATCTAGCTCTTGGACTATACCTTACTAATTGAACTCATTATATCTCCTAAACTAAGACCCGACTAAATCTGTAACTTGGCGACTGATTCCGACTAATTAGCGACTAAATATGGGAGAAAACAGATCTTCGCTAGGTGTCCTAGTTTTTGAGATATAAATGTGGCCCTGTTGGGGAGACTCTCTCCAGCAGGGCCACCTATAAACGCTTATATCTTTTGAACCAGTGACCGACTAATTCTGATATTTGGCGACTAATTCGGACTAATTGGCGACTAAATATGGGAGAAAACAGATCTTCGCTAGGTGCCCTAGTTTTTGAGATATAAATTTGGCCCTGCTGGGGAGAGTCTCTCCAGCAGGGCCACCTATAAACCCTTATATCTTTTGAACCAGTGACCGACTAATTCTGATATTTGGCGACTAATTAGCGACTAATTTTTTGCGTTTTCAAAATTAAAATCCCTGATGGTGGCCCTGCCAGTCAGTGACACCTATTAGAATCTATTGTTGCATTGTGGGTCGGTAGGATTGCAAGTCCAAGGTATTGTATTGACACTTAGCGGAAAGTAAAATAAAAAAAGTTATTTCGAAAAATATTTCGTATCTTTATTTCAGCTGCATCCCCACTTTTAACATGTTCGCCAACAAAACTTCCAACAAGTGAAATACAAATAGCAAAATGTAGCGTCGCGCTATCCATTCCAAACTCTTATACAAAATCACAACGTTTTGCCGAAATAACGTACGACGTTGACTATATAGATTAAATGTCTGACCTCTAATGACCTTGTCCTTGGCATTTGTCAAAAAAAGGTAGGATTCACAGGTCGCAGAACATTGGGAGAGTTGTTGGTGCGTTTGTGATAAGTGAAAACACACAACTTTACTTAAACACAAATTACAAAAGTATTTGCTTATTAATTATTATGCAAACATAACAAAAATAAAAACAATTTAGAATTTATGGCAATACCCTTTTGGGTACAAATTGCAATCGAACACAATACTAGTATTGTATTTGCACAATATAATATCTACATTAATAAGGCCCAAAATAGAACTTAATGGAATGTATTTAAAATATAAAAATGTGTTAAAATCCCATTATAACTTTGACCTTTCCTAATGCTTCGTCCGCAAGAGCACAAGTTACGAAATATGACACGTTGCAGTTGCATTGTTGCACAGTACAACATTGCGTGTTGCAAGCAAAACAAATCATGCTGCAGCAACAATGTTGCGGAAGTTTCGTTTATCACGCGTTTGGCCGGCTTTATAGTGCGTCGAATGTATAACAGTCTTCTAATTAAAATATTAAGTTTATTATCCTTGCTATGAATACAAACCCGTGAGCCTTGTAAATCCAACGAATAAATTTGTTCAATAGTTTCCTTCATAAGTAGGAATCGCACCTTGTAAACTATGATAACTTGACAGTATGGAATGTTATGGACTAAATGCGAATTCTTGGGTTTCCGCTAATCAATAAAACCTAATTAATATTTATATAATTGAATTATTAGACAGACGCTCGTGTGTCATATTTTTTTATAGTGAATGGTCGAATGGAGGTTATTTACAAACTCTGTGTATCAATGACATGATACCGTGGAGTTTCCTGCCGGCTCTTCACCATAATAGCTCAACTAACACAATTACTTTTTCTATTGTTATGAAATAAATTTTGATTTTCCCACAGTTGAGCGGAAACGACCAATTGCAACCGTGCACCGAGCTTCTGACATTTCATAAGTGCCCATGAAGGTTTATGTGAAATAAAATATTTTTATTTTATTTGATAGCTTCTATCAGGTTCTTTTTTGAAACAGCTAGCACCAAAATCATATGTAAGTTGTTAATAATTCGTATATACTATCGTATGTATAAGTAATTTAAGAACTATTTAGTTTTAACTAGGATGCTTATTTCCTTTATGCAGGACGAAATTTTTCATGCGCTATATGATGCTTCGATATTCCTATTTGATAACCTATTAGCACTTCTGAATGTATGATCATTGACGCGGTCATAAATCGCTATTTAAAATGAATCGGTTGCCCTCCGAATGTTTCCCGGTGTACTTGTAGTTGCATTTTCCATAGGCACCTGTAACAAATAATAAAACCTTAGGTAGGTACCTAAAAATAATAAGCTACGAGTATTAATAAAAATGTGGCCAGCCGCGTGCTTCTGTAACCATCTCACCGTGAAAGCTTGGGTGAAGTGAGCGTGGAGTGAGCTGTCATTCGCTAGGGATTAACCCGTGAGAAGGCGCGCCTAATTTTCTTACACGAGTAGGCGCGTGCGAGCAAATTGCTCACACTATCATAAATGTTTATATTTTTAGTGTTTCTATATTTATTGGCTTATAATGTATTTAAATAAATAACACAAGGTTTAGTAAGTAAGAAAACAAGTATTTTAATCAAAACTATTAAACATAATAGCAACTTCTAACGCAAATAACAAAACAACCTAGTATTAATTAATTTTTTTGGCACGTTTCATAAAAATCACAATAAAAAATGTTCCATAACAAAAACTAAAAAGTGTTGTTCATCCATTAAATCTACACTAATGTGCCTCTCGAAACACACTGAACACATGTATTTTACATGTTCGGTGCAAAGTAATTGCTGGGCGCGTGATGAGCAAATTGCCGCACGTTGGTACACGGCCTCCACAAACGCCTTGCTGCGCGGTCGCAACGCCACTGAGCGGATCGAGAATTGCGTCAGGGGAGAGGGGGTGAATATTTAGGAAGGTACTTAAGTGCTTGAATTGGTGTGGCATGGGAAAGACAAAAAATTTTTGAATTAGATTTTTGTGTGAGCAAATTGCTCATAGCGCGCCTTCTCACGGGTTAACACTATTAAGTGCTCACGTCACTTATGATTTCGCGGAGAGATTTTTACAGAATCGACAGGCAGATACGAGTACAACTTCATTACAAACTTACTTCATGTTAAACAGATTTTAAAATGTCAAGTATTACATGTAATACTTAAAACGTATAGTAGGTATTACAGAAAGCGATAAGGCCGCCCTTTGTATGTTTCGTAGTGATGATTGCATTTTTTTGTTACGTATTTTCGGGTGTAGTTCCTAATTTAGTTTTAATGGTCTGTGTACATCTTTTGTTGGAGATCCTAAATAAATAAATAAAATAAATAAATCACATATTATAAATAAAACTTGCTTACAAAGTACTTTCATGGTTATAACAGCTCTATAATAGATACCATCATCGCGCGTTCGTATTTCCGAAGATAGACAATGCGCTTCACGATGATTCCCGAAGCGCGTCCTTTTTTGGGATATCAGTACCTATGTTACCTATATTATTAATTACGTCACCTGTTACAAATACTGCATACCTCTATGTTTGCCTAACGCGCCTAAGTCCAAGGGCAATGGTCGAAGTGGTGGTCCTTTAGGTTGAAGTGACGGAGTGAGGGGCGCATCGAACTCCTCGATGGGCGGCCGACGTACGCGCATAAACTCGCCCCGTGTCGCCGCTTCCTTTCGCTCAGCCGAAGACACGCGGCGAGAGTCCAGAAACCGCAAGTTCGGCAGCATGTATATTACGAAATATCTGGGAGAAGAATAATTAGAATTATTAAAAAAAAAAATAATAATAAATAGTTTAGATTAGACCCTGTGTCCAATACTTGAGGGAATTTAAGTACAATTACCATTTTTAAACGAGGGGCTCGTGGCTAAGTAATAACAGCCGCACGGGTCGATCAATCAGGTTAAGCTACGCTTGCCGCGGTCGGTCAGTGGATGGGTGACCATCTTTACATAACGAGATTCCTCCGTCCCTCGGAAAGCTCGCTAAGCCGTTGGTCCCGGCTGTCATTTCTGGATCTTTGACTGTCGTTACGGGTCGTCAGAAGTCAGAAAGTGTGACAACCAGTCTTACCAAGGAGTATCGTGTTACCCAGTAGACTGGGTTGTGGAGGTCAGATAGGCAATTGCTCCATGTAAAATACTGGTACTCAGCTGCATCCAGTTAGACTGGAAGTCAACCCCAACCCACATACTTAGTTGGGAAAAGGCTAGGCAGATGATACAATTTTTATAAACGATTTTTCTTTTGGAAATAATTTAAAATGTTAATCTGATGTGCTAGTACGTAAAATAATGAATGAAATCTGCATGCAATAAAATTCGCTTTAATCTAAAATACGAAAATTAGTAAAAAATATTACAGGCATATAATGATATTCACTTTGTAGTCAGTTACCTAATGCCAAACTGTCTTATAATGAATATTTCAATAGGTTTGGTTTGCAAAAGAATATGATTAAATGTTTGAGTGCCTGATTTATCTACTAGGTATGTCAACACTCAAATAAATAAAGCAACACGAAAAATATGCACATTTTTAGAGCTCATTAGGACAAAAAACTGAATTATAGTCCCAGTTATGAGTTTTTATATTAGTATTTGAAGTTTATGAGCACTATTTCACGCCGTAGACACATCGAATCGATTCGTAGACACAAAAAAAACTATTGCTAAACATGAAACTTCCACTCTGCCTGTGATATACGTATGAGATATCATCATATCACAAACATATATTTTGTTGGAGATCCTAAATAAATAAACATTCAGAAAATAGCCTCCCACATTTTTGCAACTGATGTCAACTTTGCCTAGTCGTATGTGTTGAGTACCTATCTGAAAATAGCCGTGCGATTCTGTAACCATATCACCGTGAAAGCTTGGTTGATGTGAGCGTGGAGTGAGCTGTCATTTGCTAGGGATTAACACTATTAAGTGCTCACTTCACTTATGATTTCACGGTGAGATTTTTACAGAATCGACCGGCTGTAGAGTACTTTGTGTAGGTTACTGGAAATGTTATGACGGCACTACTTTTCAAATGTATTTGAATTACCTATATCTTTGGTAGTCTGAGTCATCTTTATCAATGTCTGACAGTTGGTTGGGGCACGCCTTGTTGCTTAGTAGACTCAAATAAGAAAGTGCAGGGAAGTGCTTGCTTATTTTATTTACCAGGCCATCTAGGTCGATTATCTGAAATGAAATCAATAATAAAGTCCTATATATTGATATCATAATTATTATCTATCTAACATCCTGGAATCCTGAACCACTGGGAAGACATAGGGAACGCCAGCATTAATGGAAACCAGAATGAAGAAGGATATCGTTGACTATGTTAGATTTTCCTGCGTAGTCCAATTAGCAGTTTCAGAGATTTTTTTACTAACAAATTCTAGTTGGCAAATAAGCCGACAGCGCACTTATGTAAAACTGAAAATTGGAGAAAATAATTGGAAGGTTAATTGAGAGTCGCATATTTCATAACCAAGCGCAAAATTAGAATAGAAGAACATTCCAGACCTCACACAAATGTGGGTTAGACAGAAAGTTGCTAACGTCAACTTATGTAATAGACTACAAGTCAATTTCATTACTTTCGCACATAGAAATGTAAAAATATATCTACGGTTTCGCAACTCACGCGAAACTTTATATTACATGTTCAACATAGTTAGACATGAGTTTTAATGAATTCAATCATGATTTCATGTATGAAACATGTTCATGCCTCTGGATCTTGTTTTCGTGTAAGTACCTAGCTGTAACATTTTAATGATCTTTGTTTTTGTTGAAAGTGATTAGAGAATGTGATTAGTTTCTTCTAACAACTGCCACTGGCCCGCAACCTTGACAACAGCGATGCGGTTTCCTTGCGAATGACGGCGTGGAAGCCGTCAGTTCGGTTTTGTGCAAACATATTAGAAGCGCTGCACCATCGTGGCAGTCCCAAAAACATTCCAAAAATATTATTATATTGTACTCGTAGGTCATACAGCGTTCTTTTGATATAGTTGACCCAGAGATTCCCCGGGAGATTTGCTCATATTTACAGTAGTATAATTACAGTTATTATGTATTAGTTTATCCATTTAATTTTAGGGCTGTTTCAAATGAGATGTTTTAAAGTGATGACCCAAAGTACCTACCTTTTACTTTGGGTCATGGACATGTGATCCGGAGCACAGCAGTACGATTCTGTAACCACCTCACCGTGAGAACTTGGGTGAAGTGAGCGTGGAGTGAGCTGTCAGTGTCATCCCACCTGATACTAGGGATTGACCAAGCATACATTTACGATTATTGACAACTAAATTACTTACTAGATTTGAAATTATATAAAATGATCGATAGAATTAGCGTAAAAAATATTATTAAAATCTCGATTATGATTGTAAATGTTTGCTTATATCCCTAGCATCAGTGGGATGACACTGACAGCGCACTCCACGCAAGTTGTCACGGTGAGATTTTTACAGAATCGACTGGCTGATTCGAGGTAAGTAGGTGGTGTAGAAACTTTTGAGTGCCTATGTATGGTATGTGAATGGTTATAAGAGTAGTTAGAGCCTACTCTAATTACTGAGGATTTTGAAGGATTGCTTAACTATTTGTGTGCCAAATTTCATCCAAATCCTATTAGTATCATTAGTATAGCATAATCTGATTTTGCTATATTATACATCTCTACAATTTCACCCATTGTGTATTGCAACAAAGAAAAGAGCTAAAACAAAATTTAAAAAATTAAGCCTTTTTCTTTAAATAAATAATTCATTTTATTTAATCTTTAGGGGTGCTACACACGCTTGGGTGGGTCGAAATGATTCGGCACAGGACCGGGCAGCAGAATCGAATGTATATTATGTCGGGCGGCCGGACTGTCCCGCATCGTGCCGAATCATGCCGACACGAACCAGTGTGTAGCACGCCTTAGCGTCAAAATTCAACCCACCTCATTGTTGTTGAGCGAAAGAGTCCTCAAATTGGACAAGTATGGGAAACATATGGCGTCGCCCAGCTTATTGTTGTCCAATATAAGTTCCTCCAGTCGACCGAACTGTTCCAGTCCTTTTAACGTCTCGATACTGTTGTAACTGAAAGTAGACTGATATTTTAGAACTTTGTTCATTTCCTTAACTACACAGCACCTTTTCGATTTCCAAAACACTTTTCTCGTTCAGAAAAGCAACATTATGCATGCTTAAGCTTAAGTTTCGCGTATACATAATCAGTCTATAATGTTCCCACCGCTGGGACACACACAAGCCTCCTCTCGGTGAGAGTGAGTGGGCCGTAATCCACCACGTGGGCTCAGTGCGGGTTGGTAGATGTCCCATGTCTACGAATTTTTGGTTCTAGAACATCCCGGTTTCCTCACGATGTTTTGCTTCACAGTTTTGAGAGTAGTGGTGATGAAATAATATACAGAAAGTAAAGCGCCTGTCAGGGTTCGAACCTACGACCTACAAGTCGTAAGTCGCGGCAATTACCACTGGGCCACCACTGCGCTGCACTAATCGCTTTTGAATCCATAAAATTTTTCGGTCGCAACTCTAGCTGCATTACTACCCATGCCCAGATTTTCTAGAAGGTTTGAAAGTTTTTAACTAACGCAAAGAGGAAGATCTTGAATTAAATACCTACGTATATTTGATAAAAAATTAGGTTCGAGTATGTATAAAGTACCTATGAATGCTGACACTAAGATAACGTTTAATATTATTGTACGTGGGTGGACCAAATATAAACCGGACTAAGTAAATAAAGTAAAGTTCATCATCATTATAAAAAAAACATCATTATAAAAAAAATGTAATATATTTTATTTTTCTACATAATCTCCCCTTCTATTATCACACTTTTCCCAGCGCAGGGAAAGTTTCTTGATGCCATTATCGAAGAGAATAGTAGCTCACTATAGTGAGCCGGAGCAGTGTCCCCCCCTCCCCTAGATGATCCCCCCTAACACATACAACAGAACCAACCGCGTCAGTTCACTCAGAGACCAGTAATAAAAAAAGTCCGGTTTATATTTGATTCACCCACGTAGTTTCTTACATAGTATATTAATGTTTACTTTACTAATGGATATTTTAGTTACTGTAGCAATTTGCAAATTAAGATAACGAATATAGGATAGTTCGTTAACGATAAGCAAGAGCTAAAGAATTTAGAAACCTGGCCGAACGGATTAAAATCTGTTTTATAATATTAAAAAATGACCTATACTTAGTAATATATAAACAAAATCACTAAACGGCCTCGACTAATTAATTAGTGTGCCCGGCACACTGATCGCATACTGACCTACACTATTTTTTGCAGGTTTCGGCTATATGGTTGTTGCGTCAATGAAACCGCGCTATTGCCGCTTTTCTCATGGTCAGTAAACCAATATTTAAATGGTGTTCTTTTTTGTTTACACTTTTATGCTATTTAATATGTTAGAAATTTTTAATTTCAACGTTAGGATTTATTTTATAGTGCCTAAATACTCCTATGCATTAGTATTCCTAGTTTTCATTTATTGTTGTATTGTCGTCTCCACCTTGTATACAACGGCCCGACATGAATCATCGGGCGGTTGCCCGCCAGACACGACACCCGTCTGGTCGGAGGATCCTCCCTTTTCTATGGAGTATGAGTGAACTTTACACCCTGTTCCTTATACCTCTATAGTACCTAAGTATGACGTTACCATAATAGGTCTTACGCTGTAGAGAAGGTACACATTCGAACATAAAAATGTATCCATGTGAAATCTAATCGAGGGCACAAATACATTAATGACAGTTACGTACCTTAGATCTAAGCATCTCACTTTAGCACCATACATTTTTTGTAACGCTGGGGGTATCCTCCGGCAATCTTGACCGCAGTAGCTTAACTAAAACAAATTAAAATAAGCATAAGCATAATCAAACTATGAAGTTCTCACTGCTGGGACACAGCTCTTATCTCTTCGAGAGGGAGTGGTCTGTAATATACCACGCGGGCTCAGTATTGGTAGATGTTACAAGTCTTCGAATTTTTGGTTCTAGGACGTGCCGGTTTCCTCACAATGTTTTCTTTCAGCATTTGAGAGAAGTGGTGATGAAATATTTTACACAAAGTAAAGCGCCTGTCTCAGTTCAAACCTACGACCTACAACTCATAAGTCGTGGCCGTTACCAATGGGCCACCACTGCTCCCAAAACAAATTAAAAACCCATAAATTAGGAAACAGATATTTTATGTTTCACTTCATCTTACTGGAATGCACATATAATATAATATGTCAATTAATAAATGTATCAGAAGTTTAACATAGGATGGAAAAGGACACATCATTCAGTTAGACATGCATTATAACATAATATTCATTGATCATACAAGTTTGATTATCCATGAACTTATTGACAGAAACAATACTGTATTGGCACATGGAAAGCATACATAAAAGGTAGGTACGTAAATATTTAGATATATCAGTGATGGAGGTGACAATATATACCTACATCTAAATATATATAAATAATTGAAGTGTCTCTTTGTAATGTTAAAATAACAACTTTTTATTAAATGAATATGGAAGTACTTAACTACTAGAGTTATGAAAAAAAAAAAATTTTTTTTTGTCTTTCGGTATGTTTGTTTGTTCCGGGTAATCTCAGAAATGGCTGGACTGATTTCGCCGAGAGATCCACTGGCAGATAGCTAATGTTATAAGGAGTAACTAAGGTTTTTAATTAAGAAAAAGAATTAGGTTTTCGGGCCAAAAAATAATACCTATGTAATTCCGACATGCACGCGAAGTCGCGGGGACAGCTACTAATTTATAAAGTCTGATTTGCTGTAGTTTGCCACAATCGAATGCCTTATGGCCCAAGACACCACGTCAAAATAAAATCACTTAAATCAGTGTTTTTTTTTTGCTTGGATATCTGTGGTTAGACCTACTGAGCACTGTGTTAAAATTTGTCCACCTATTTTAATGGGACCCTGTATAAACATTCGGCCAAACAATAATTATATTTAATAATTTTGATGCCTTAAAAATATTCGTTTAAATAAGATTAAAGTGTGTTATGCCAAATAAATTTCGGAGCATCAATATTCTGCCAGATAGAGGGAACCGATCGTGTATTAGGCGAAATTTTTCTGTTAGGGTTTTAAACTCTTTTCGTAAACTGGAATTTTGTGTATCGGGCCAGCAAATCTTCAATGTTTCTCTAGTTATATCGTTGCCGACTTTTAGATGTTGGGGTATTTTTTTGGGAATTTACAGCAAAAGTTTATTGTGGGGAGACTATCGCAGAGTAACTTTTAATCTATGAGTCGTTGTTTTAGATTAGTTAAATATTTATGAATGGAGTTCGTTTAGTCTGACATAAATTTCATGCAAAACGAGGCATGAAAAGATAGCGTGGGATATATGTACATAGTTTTCGTAAGACGCAATCAGTTATTACATTTATAGGTAAGAGTACAACCACACTAATGTCACGATTCAGGCAAAGAATAAATAGATATTCATGAACAAAGTCTTGTCAAAGTATGATCGAGAGAATTATGAACCGCCGACATCCCGTATCGCCCATATCAACGTGATTTCAAAGTCTGCGTGGATGCCATACGGGAATGTCAATCGCGCGGTGGATATGTAACGAATCTATACTTTATCCTTCCATCCTACATGAGCATGATATTCGCTCTTACTCCAAGATTACGCAGCCTTACACATACGCATTTGTTTTTATTTCCTTCTCTTAAAACTGGGCCTAAACATTACGATGAAATTTGACGTTGGATTACGACTTTCAAACGTTTAGCTATAAAGCTCTAAAACCGGTAAAGGTTCATCAGATGTTCCTACTTATATTACGTGCGTGCCCATCTATCACTAACAAGCCATAAAAAAAAAATCCTCTAATTAAGTATAGTTGTTTGAGATTTTATTCTAATCACCAATGGATTAAAAGAAAATCTCGAAGAACTAAGCTTAAATTAGCTTCTCATAGCTAATGGAATTAAATGATCGTATGCCTAAGTAACCGGCCTAGTACCTGATAGCTAGCAGTGGCATAATCAATTTTGAAAACCGGTTCGGGCTCGTGTCCAAAACTCGTCGCTGTAACTACAGCAAAGAGTTTTGGACACGAGCGCGAACCGGTTCCGCCCCTGTTCCGGAGCCGGCCTCTAACTGGAGGACATATGTTAACTTTGTTGTGTTACAACTTTGCGAGCACGCATGACAACTGTGCCCGAAAATGCAACATTGTTTCAGATTCAACCTAATTAGAATTCGAAATTCATAAGCTCTATAATGGGTAATATGAACAGCCGTGCGATTCTGTAACCATCTCACCGTGGAAGCTTGGGTGAAGTGAGCGTGGAGTGAGCTGTCATTCGCTAGGGATTAAAACTATTAAGTGCTCACTTCACTTAAGATTTCACGGTGAGATTTTTACAGAATCGACCGGCAGGCTGCCTTTTTCAGAAACATAGAGAAGAGAAACAGTTCGTAATTAGGTTGTATTAAAAACCTACTTAAACCTCGAAGTATGTTGTAAAAAATTTACGTCCTGACCTCAAGGTAAAGTTACATATTCTGAAAGAATTTTACGGTCGTGTCACTTACTGGTTTCATTTGTACGTATTGTACTTGCTTTATCTTTACTGCGGGAGTGCGGGTCATTTTATTAGCCTCGTAACAATCTATTTATTACCGACGATATAACAGATGCGCGTTCTAACTGTAGAGAACTGTATTACCGTTATAATATTATGGTCCTTAAGATCAAGTTATGTCCAGGTTTATCTGTTCTTGGGTACTAAGTTTCTAATCTTTTTATTGAAATTTGATTTTAGTTGTAAAATTATTTTTTGACGCAAAAGCAGGGGAGCATGTATGTGCATAAGTTTTTCATAGGCAGCGAATGATTTTTGTGAAGACAAAAAGATTGAGGTTCATCTTTGTTTTATTTTTGGGTGTTGTGCATAAATTAATGTACCCAAATAATGCAGTCAGACCGGATAGCTCGACCGAGAAGTTTCGTAGGTCGGTTATCGTTCTTATTTCATATCCAAGTAAGGTCATCGTAGAGATGCGTGCTTTGGAAACATTGAACTTGTGTACAAGTTATGATTTATGTCTCCGTATAATTATGAACATAGTTTACAATCTATCTTGCGAGATTATAAACTATCGACAAATTGTGAACGCAACGAACCATTTACAATTTAATGCATTATTTTTCGATAGTTTCTATCTAAACGAACTTGTAAACTGCAAATGACAAATCAAACTTGCATGCGCCAATAATAAATAGCCAAGTAACTACAGCCTTGGCCAAAAGTATTAGGCACACTAAATTTTACTAAAAAGAAAGAAAAAAAAAACAACTTATACTTTTTGAATTGATTTATTACCATTAAATTACACAAAAAAATAATGAAAAAACTTAAAATCCAGTCGGTCCACCTTTGGATTTAATTACTGCAATAATTCTAGTTGGCATGCTGCGTACAAGCTTAGTACAATCCTCCTTTGTGATGGCATGCCATTCTTGTACTAACGCATTTTTAATGCCGTTTTCGATGTGATCCTATGCTCTTTAATCTTGCGTTTCAAAATGCGCCAAAGATGTTCAATTGGGTTCAAATCTGGGGACTGCGCTGGCCAATCCAACAAGACAATGTTGTTTTCAGTAAACCAACGCATCGTAGTCGCTGACTTATGACAAGGTGCATTGTCTTGCTGGAATATGACTCCGTCTAAGTTGGTATCGCCAAAAATAATCGTTAGCGAAGGCATAAGCGCAGTTTCAAGCACTTTTATGTACTTTTCGCTGTTCAGACGACTTTCACAAACAAACATTTCGCCAACCCCTTGAGCAGCCATGCAGCCCTCTTTACTTCTGGATGGTATTCTTCGCCCACATGTCGCCTCACGAAGGTCACACCTGGCGTTCCAAATATCTGTTGAAAAAAAGAAAACTTTTTTAAACTGCCTTAACTTTTATTATTTTAGTTAAATAAATAACTGACCATGATTATTAATAACAAAAGCAGTAAAATTTACTTACCTCAAAGTTAGATTCGTCAGACCACACCACATTGGCCCAATCTTCCTCAGTAAAATGTTGATGCCGTAGAGCCCATTCAAGCCTTTTTTTTTGTTACCTTCTGAAAGCCAGGGCTTCTTTCTGGCTTTGCATCCTTTTAAGCCCGCTTGATGGCAGATTGCACGGCGCAACGCGAACATTTCACTAACTTAGCAATTTCTTTTTGCGACTTCCCTTGTTCATGGAAAAGTTGTATTTTTACTCGATTTTCCAAACTAATTTCACTTCTTTTCGGCATTTTTAAGTAAATTACGCGTCAATTTAATTACTATGTTAGAAATAAAAGCCCGTTTACTCGTTTAGAGTCCTGAACACGATTGACCAAACATTGATTGATAATAACATTGATGTATTAAAAATACATCAATAGATAATAACGCAAAAAACCAAATCCTTTGTTTTCAGTCACCAGATGTTTTATGACAAGTGACAAATTAGGTCAAGTGAACGTTAGATTTTTTGTTATTATATCAACCGTTACACACCCATAACAAATAGATGCTTGTTTTTCTAGGAAGTTATTTGTGAACCCGGCATGCCATCTAAGATAAGCGTTTATTCATTGTTCAATTGGTAAACATGAATTGTGCATTTTTCTGGGGTCCCTAATACTTTTGACCAAGGCTGTACAACCAAATTGAAAGTAGGCAGCGGTTGGTCACAATTCTAACCTAACCCATTTTTTGTTGTTGTGCCCAGCACCCTAATTGCGTAACACACTATTACTCTCAATTTGAATCATTTTGAAGCATATTGCTAATCCATTGCTCCATATGCTCGAAAAATGTGTCTGCTCATCAACGTAAATAACGCAATGAATGTTGTTGAACTGTCAAAATGAAACCCATTGCTACTTATAGTGTGTTACGCAATTACCCTGCTGGTTGGGGTGCCCTGGCTTTGTTACTGCAACCAATTCGGCTACCGCCAAGACCGACAAACCAGCAGGGTAATTGCGTAACACACTATCAGTAGCAATGGGTTTCATTTTGACAGTTGAACAACATTCATTGCGTTATTTACGTTGTTGAGCAAATACATTTTTCGAACATATGGAGCAATAGATTAGTAATATGCTTCAAAATGATTCAAATTGATAGTAATGACGTGTTACGCAATTAGGGTGCTCACCGGTTAACAATTTTACGGGTGATAAAATTTGACATATTGTGATCCCTGTCGGTAAGTGCAGGTTCGTTCACAATTTTACGGTTTGACATGGATTGATTTTAAACTATCGAAACTTAACACGTTATATTATAGGTAAGCAGCACGCATGGTACAGTTCATAATTTATTGACAGTTTAGAATCTCGAGACAGATTATAAACTGACGGTGTTCATAATCATACGGTGACAAATACATACCTACTACATATGTATACAACATTATTTTTAGTATATGGCAAACCCGAAACACGTGTCTAGTATTTTTATGTAAAAAATCTATGTACAAAATTTCAAAACTGTATCATGAAAAATCACGAAGTTATAAGCTTGTTATGTTACCTGATTGTCCGTACAAAAAGTTGGTTACCACTTAACACGCGCCACCGGCCGACCGGCTGTGACCTGTGTTATGCGCATATGATTGCGGATATGTACTTAGTGTCGCTCGGTGTCCAATTTGTTACCAATTCTAAATATTTTTGGGACAAAATATAACATGGTGTAAAAACTATTGGAATCGATTCAGTTACTTATTCTGACCAAAGTATATTCAGGTTTGCAGTATACTAAAAATAATGTTGTATAATACTTACATATGAACGATTAACTTTCAAAAGACTCTCCCGGGGAGAAAACTGAGGCTGAAAGTTCACTGATAAGGGTTTATTTAGTATTCGATTGCTACTGAAATGAAGAGAACTAATTTTGCGCAAATAAGGGTTTCGTTCGGGATATCATATAAGTACATTAAAACAGCGAATAGTCAATTGTTTAGCCTTGATCCCTCTAATCCAATACTGTAGGCTGTACATAATGCATTATTCTGAATGTACCTATACAAAACATTACGTAGGTACGTACAGAATAATACACAACAACACATCACTTATCGATAAAATACGTGTAACTGAATTAATACACATTAAGTAGTTTGTTATGAATCGTTTTCTGAATCGATTTCTGTCATTTTTAACCCTTTACTGCATGATGTATTAAATAAGTGACAATTTTTTTTTAAAGTTCAAGTTAGTGTCTTTATTAAAGCTTCAGAATTAATTATAGTGTTTTTTTTTATTTTTTTATTTATCTTTTTTTTATGTGCAAGTGGTATGTGATGATAGACAAAATAGTTGTGTTTTATTATTGCTAATGATATGAAAAACAAACCCCATTAGGATTTATACGCTAGTTTTTTATTTTTTTAGAGTAAATAAACTGTAAACATGTCAAACCATATATGGTTTCCTATGCGGTAAAGGGTTAATATTAGAGATGGGTCGAGGGCAAAAACAAATATGGGCAGAATGGGCATAAACTTGGCATATTGGGCGTAAACGAGTTTACGCCCAAATAAATGCCCGATCACTGGGCGCAAAAACTAATAACATTGTTTTGTAAAAAATAAAGCACGAACTTAACTTAAAATGAAACTTGATGTCAGTATTTTGTATGTAAATTAAAATTTTAATCAATTAATCAGTCTTGTTAAAAAAATCACAGTAGGTAATTATAGAAATTAATATAATTTTAACTCTCTTTAAATGAAAAATGAAGTGGTCTTGTAATTGGCTTTGATCCTACAATAGTCTTTGTACGTAATATACTACTCTGCCATAAAAATACCGGGAAAAGCGACGTGAGGTCGAGTGTTATCTTGTAGTAAAACTACATTGACTCGTGTTCGTCGGTTTTTCTTGATATCAGCAGATAGTTTGGTGAGCTGGGTTGAATATTTGTCAGCGTTTATAGTTTCATTGTGTAATCAATGTATGTTATAAAAGAAAGTGTGCAATGTGCATGCCGCTAAAACTTAGAAATGAGTCCCGGTACGATCAAGGGAGTTATATGGTGTGGTAAGCCTCTATCTCCTGTCTATGAAGAATGTAAAGAATGTTCCCGTTTTTACCAGAAGGGCATACTTTTGAAGATATAAGGGCTGGAGTTTTTGCCCTCTGGAAATTTCTAGAACAGTCCAGAACAATCGAGAGTATTCGAGAGCATTCCACAACATTCCAGAACATTCTGGAATGTTGTGGAATGTTTGGGAACATTCGAGAGTATTCAGGAACATCCTAGATCATTGAGTAGGAAATTCTAAAAATTTATACATACATACATACCCCGGAAAAATGAAAAATGTTGTTTATAAACAAGTATTGTAGTTAGAATGTATTTTCAATAAAAAAAATGTTAAGTTGTAGTTGTGTGTGTTTGTTGTAGTTGTTGTTGTAAGTTGTTATTGTAAAGTTTATTCCAACTACCACACAATCTCATATCAACTCCCTGAGCGAAACCGGCTACCCCAGGTAGTAGTTCATAAAACAGCATGCCTTGCGCGTCCCAGAAACAGCAAAGCAGAACTTTTAAGTGGTTCTTTTGACTCAGCTTCGGTTGAGTTGGTGGCGTTTCTTCTCGAGGCAGTCAAAAAGCACGACGTGTATCGTTCTCGTGATGAATCCATGATTCATCTCCAGTAACCAGATCAGACAAAAACTATTTACGTCGGGGTTGCAGCAAAAGTGATTGACAAATAGCGACACGGACTGCACGACTGGCGTCTGTAAGGATGTGCGGTACCCACCGAGCCAAAACTTTTCGATACCCAAACTCATGCAGATTGTATTCCACGGCGTGGTGACTGCAGTTAAGTGCTTCCGCTAATTCACAACTGGTAGCATCCGGATTCGACTGCAGTTCGCGGCGTAAATCGTCATCATTCACAGCGGTTGGTCGTCCTGAACGTGGCTGACTTTCAAGGCTCCTGTATCCTCATTTAAAACGGTCAAGCCATCGGGACACCGTCGCATGGCTTGTAGAGACGCCAGCACATCAAGCTACTACAATCTGTCAGATTTCTTTAATAGATTTTCAACTTTATCGCTAAAGCATAAGGTTCAAAGTTGATTGGGAAAATCTGACAGTTTCGGGTAGCTTGATGTGCTGGCGTCTGTACTTCCAGCGCCCAATGCAGTATTGATATTGTCAGCCCCAGCCCGCGCACTGTGGCTTGAGGCCCCTCTCCCACAGCGACTTTTTCTAGCGAGGCTGTTCCGCGTTTCGTAAACGCGTGACAGCATCGCTACTACCGCACGCTTGTCGCATTTGTAACGCGCTACAGAAGCGATGACAACTCGCTACTCGCTACATCGCGACTGTATCGAAGTAAACGCGCGACCGTGTCGGACGACATCGGGGAGAGAACGGAGGGAGGGTGGCGCGTGAGTGGAGATGTGGAAAACCGAGCATCAGTGCAACAAAGACAGGTCGAGTGCTGTAAAAACAGCACCAAAGACAACGTGACTAATGTTGCCTCAACGGAGTCCATCTTGCAAGTCTGGCATTTTTGTGTCGTTACTGAAACGCGTTTGCATCGCGACAGAAGCGCGACAGTATTGCGTTTGCATCGCGACTGAGAATCGTGGTGTGAGCGAGTGCAAACAGCTAGCAACCTATGGTTGTAAAAATACCGTATAATACCAAAAGGCTAGGTATTAAACAGGTATTTTACCATAAGTTACGGTATTATTGGTATTTTGTGTATTTTAGATTTTGATTCACTTTTTAAGATCCTGCGTTATTACGAAGAGTTGTAGTTTAATAAATAAAATATATTTGAAGTTTCGATTATATTCTATATTTTAGAATGACTAATTCTAATCTAATCCAGTGATTGTGAGCGTGATCGTCATCGTCATCGTGATCGTGATCGTGATCGTCATCGTCATCGTGATCGTCATCGTCATCGTGAACGTCATCGTCATCATCGTCATCGTCATCGTCATCTAGTGATGAGCAAAGCAAGACCAAGACCAAGACTGGGACAGTCTTTGTATTGGTCTTCGTGTTGCTTACTCAGTCTTGGTCTTGGTCTTGCTTGTTCGGTCTTGGTGTTGGTCTTGCTAGTGTATAGATAGTCTTGGTCTTGCTCAAATACTTCGAGTCTTGATCATGGTCTTGGTCTTGGATTTTGCTCATCACTACTTCTATCTCATTCTCTCGCACGTTAAATCCTATAGATGTGTGTTTATCTCTTTTTACCGTCGCTTTTTCGTTTCATTGATTTTCAAATCACAACGATGCTAAAGTTTTCACTTCAAAATACCATTTCATGTTTTATATCTGTGCATTTCCACCGTATTTTCAGTATTTTAATTATTACTCAGATAATTTACTTTAAAAAATACAGAAACAATCGATTTATACATAAAATACCGTAGCAAATGGTATAATACCGTATTATACGGTATTTTTCGTTTTATACGTTTCAATACAAACGGTATAATACAGCACTTAAATCTCTATAGCAACCGCATCGCGACTGTATCGATGCGAAAGCGCGACAGCATCGCTACAAAAAGTCGCCGTGGCGTGGGCGAGAGGCCTAAAAAGTACTCGTATAAGAACAGTGTTCGAACTTGTCGCTCGTCCATTTTTTCTTCAAACTTACTAAACCGATCGCGAGGGCGCCTTTATATTTCCCCACATCACAAGTACCTAGAACATTCTACCACACTCTAGAATACTATCGAAAACAATTGACCAGATAAAGAAAATGTATAGTTTTGTAGTGTCTCATTAACAGGAAAAGGAACATATATGGGGTATTTTCGGATACCCCTAGGTATGAGGAATCGAATTTTTTTGTATTGACGTCGCTATTTGGACCAATTAATCTTTTCTGCACACTCAAATATGAATTTAATCAAATAATTTGAATGAAAAAAGTAATAAAAGTTCTGTTAAAGTTTTTGCCCAGACAAAAGGCATTTATTGGGCGTTTACGGGTATTTATCCGGCGTTTATTCAAAGCGCCCAATTTGCCAGGGCATAAACCCATCTCTAGTTAATATAGGTAATTTTCTTATACCAAAATAATGAAAACTACGTAAATTACAGTCACACTTTCGCAGTACAGTCAAAACAAACAAAAGTTGACGAATTACCTACCACTCTAGACGCTTATACGTGTGCGACTGTGTGCATGTGTAGATTTGTAATGTAACCACAATTTTCTCCCACAATCAGTATGACTAATTGAGTAAATAAACAATGTATTAGATATAATACAAAAGTTCAGTGTAAGTATTATGATTATAATTATAATTTACTTAATATTCTAACGGGGATGTTTGGTGGTGCAATACAGGTATCATCATCCGAATATTTTATGATATAATGTCGTTAACCTCACCTGAATTTCTTCTTCTTCAACTAAAATACTGACATGAGAGATGTGTTCCACTCTTCTATAATTAGGTAGCACAAAATGTTCGATTGTTAGCAGCTCTAATTTATACGTGAATCTCGTTTTTAACACCTTATTGGAATCTTCAGCTCTTCTCAAACGAGTAATTACACTCCCGTACTTTGTTGCTAATGCCAACAATTTGTAGACGGCCAAGGGAAATAAATACGATTCGAAGTATGTAAGGAGTATGATGCCAACATTAAAAACATTGCCAAAATTTTCCGACAGTTTTCTGGACACGGTATCGATATAAGACGGCATTTTGAATACCACACGTATTTCAATAATCAACTGCAATTATTGATTTACTTATAATTGACTACATTTTTGTTTCTTTCACTGTATGTACAAGAAAATTGAAGATTTCAGTAATGCACGTTTATCACGTCAAATAAATGAATTGAAAACTGCTTCCGTCTATCACATGGTAAGTGCACAATTTATAAAATCACGATCTTCTAGATAAGCTGATTAAATCGTAATTAGTTATAACTGAAAAGACTCTTGTCTTTAACATCATTGTGTTAAAAGATAACAACAATAGAGGCACTTCTAACTAAACAAGTTCGTGAAAGATTAGAAAAATAATGTGGTGCAGTTTCATCGTGACATCGTATTTATGGCATCATGCATAATTTAATTACTGCACAGACTGTAGCGTGCAAGAAGTTATTTCTTGACATGGTTACACTCAAGTGTGTCAAGTTTGTAGGATAAGTTCGTGGTTTACACAGCGCGACTTAATTGCCTGTGGCTTCCTATATGTTGAAGCAAATACTAAAGTTACAACTTGTTAAGACGATGCAAGTCATTTGTTGCTGCAAGAAACTTCATCACCATCATCATTTCAGCCGAAAGACGCCCGCTGCTGGACACAGGCCTCCCCCAAGCACCTCCACTTCGACCGGTTTTGTGCTTCTCGCATCCAACGGGTTCCTGCGGCCTTCACAAGGTCGTCGGTCCATCTTGTGGGAGGCCTTCCAACGCTACGTCCAGAACCCTTCGGCCCCTTCGGCCGTCTGTTCTGCGAGCAATGTGCCCTGCCCACTGCCACTTAAGTTTGGCAATTCTTCGGCCTATGTCGGTTACCTTGGTTCTCCTGCGATGCAAGAAACTTGCATCGTGTAAACTGGCCTTTAGTTGTACCGTTCTCACTAGAGAATGGTAGCCATTATTTACGGTAGAAAGGTGTACCTAGTACCTATTTAGATTAGCTCAACATTGTGATAGATGTGCATTTCTTTATGATTATACAACGTGTAACGTTAAATGCGCAAAACCTCAGACACCCCAACTGATTTTTAATTCAATTTACCTATTTCAGAAAGAAAATAAAGTCATTAAAAAAGTTGTAAATGTTTTATGTGCTGTTTTAGTTTTACTGGCCATTCTGATCGTTTCTTGCGTCTGCGACGACGCTTTATCGAGGGAAGAGTCGTCACCGGGCCGCTGCGCCGCGCTGACATTGGCTTGCGGCAACGTTTTTAATGAAGATTTTTTGAAAAATGTGACCTATATTAAAATGCGGTTCAATTAATTCTGCTCTTTATTCTGATCAAACTATTTTCAGGTTTTGCGCATTTAATGTTACACGTTGTATTTTTGTAAAGAGTAGCTGGTGTATAGCATGTTAAAGGTGCTTAAATACTATGCGAGGAGCTGACAGGCACGTAGTGTAAGCTTTTTCTCCGTCCATCTCACGTTTTATGACCGCGATTAGTATATCGGTTCAGGATCGGTTACTAGGCGCGGTGACTAGTTACCGTCAATTTTTGCGCCGCTGCCCATGCATGGTATAGTTGAATAGTTACTTAGTGTACATTTGAATAGATGCTTAGTGTACATTTGAATAGATGCTTAGTGTACATTTGAATAGATGCTTAGTGTACATTTGAATAGGTGCTTAGTGTACAGTTTCTTGGATGCCTAGTGTACATTGCATAGTTGCTTAGTGTAAAGTAATTCAATGCCAAGTGTACAGTTGCATAGTTGCCCAGTGTACAGTTGGATAGTTGTGTTATTTAGTTTCAATTTTTAATTATGTGCTGTTTTACTTTCTTTAACAATGCAACTAGGTAATTGTTTAGATTAAAAGACAAATATCACTAGTCATTAGACATTAAATTAAATGCAATTTCACAAAATAGAAAAGCCTTTCATTGCTGTATATATTCTAATAATCATTGAAAGCTTTACCGTACCGGGCAAATGTCAAAGAACATCTTATAATTCAATTATATTGTAATCCTGTATAATATTTGTAAAAATCAACAGCAAAAGAACAAGTCTAATAAGGAACAAAGCCAGAACTATACAAGGTGTAACTTAAATAACGCACAACCTCTTAAGGGGTCATTGTACTCATCATTATGAACAACTTTTACTATGGGACCAAACCTGAAATCGCGAAAAAAAAATCAGCTGTTTCCTACATTTATGTTCGCATAACTCGTTAAATGTAGGGAACAGCTGATTTTTTTTTCGCGATTTCCGGTTTGGTCTCATAGTAAAAGTTGTTCATAATGATGAGTACAATGACCCCTTAAGAGGTTGTGCGTTATTTAAGTTACACCTTGTATATGAGTATGATTGTGTAAAATTTTTAGGTAATACTAATTTTGTTCAACATAATTCATAATTATGTTTGTATTTACTATATACAAGAAATAACATATTTCATAATTATAAATACAAGAATTAACATAATTCATAATTATGTAAATTCTTGTATTTAATATAAATCCTAATGTTGAAATTAAAGAAGTGATTTTTTCTAACATATTAAATAGCATAAAAGTGTGAACAAAAAAGAACACCATTTAAATATTGGCTCACACGGCAACACCGTGGTGTCATTGACCCAACGACTATATGGCCGAAACCTGCGAAAAATGGTGTAGGTCAGTGTGCCGGGCACACCATTTTTTTCAGGTTTTGGCAACAAAGCGAAGTAGAAGGAAACAAACTATTACCATCCATCCCTTTCGCACATACTTAATTTTCGATTGACATGAGTGCATAACATTTGTAGTAATAACATCTGCATACATTATTTTCTTATCTAATTCTGATAACAGGCTTTATGACAGTTATGTCTCAAGCATAAGGTTCGCATCGGGAAATAAATGTTTAAATGTTTATATGTTTATACAGATGCAGATTACTGCAGATGTCTTTAGCCTGTTGGTGCTGGCCAGTTAACAGATACATCATGTAGAAAATGTTAAAAATGTAAAATAATGTCCAGTGACTAAACTACTGGATATATTTGATTGAATTTTTGTATGCAGACTGGGAACGTCATTAGGTATACAAAGATTAATTTATTGTTCTCCACTTTGTATTTTATTCTGATATCCAGGCTTACATATTAGTATGTGATAATTGTTTGGAAGCTGTAGGTAAATTTTAATGAATCTAATAGAAGCATGGATATTGCTATTACATAAAACTGGATTATGGACTACAATAACAGGGATAAATGTATCTTGATAAAGTTAGTAATAAGTAAAGCTGGGTAGTAGCAACTGTTTGTGTGTATTCTAAATTATTTATTTATTTTAGTAATCTAAATGTGAAAAGATTTTTTGTTGAAGATTACTAGTTTAACACAGCCTTAATAAAAAATAAAAAAAATAGGGAAGCAACGGACCGTGCGCAGAGACAAGCCATCAAACAAAAAGTACTTAGTTATTTTGATATTACTATTCGTCTGTGTTTGTCTTAATATTAAGAAGTAAGAATATCGAACTTGTGAAAATAAGTGATATAAGTTCTAAATCAATTTATTACAATGTAATCTTTGTAAGTTAACTTATAAAGATAAAAATACTTACTTGACCCTTTTCGAAGTTTAATGCCGTATTATTCACACGGTTTTCGTCCATTTTACTTTAAACAGTTTTGATTCTGCGATTGTTTAAATGAAGTTAGATACTTAGCAATATTACAGATAGTTTACAAACACTCAAACTGCAGTTCACTACTGCTGATTAATAAAATGAATACAAAACAACTTGTTTGTAACTTTGTTTACCTTGGTGTTTTGACAGCAAATTGACGTTGACGTTTTAATGACAGCTAATGCGGTGCGTGATAAAAGTGTATTTAGTCGAGTTAGATTTTAGTTATTATATAATAGGAACTTGATATTACAACAACAACTAAACCCTACCAGTCTGTATTTCCTGAAAGGTTAGGCAGAAGTGTACCTATATTAGTACACCCACGTCAAATACACCACACACCACATGTAACAGGGGGCGAGCCTATTGCTATCAACCGGGCACAAATCCAGACTCCGGGCTATTGTTTTTATATTACATTATAAAAACTACATTATACCCAGTAGTGAGTGATTATGGGCTGAAATGATGATGCTGATGAACCAAGTTTAATGTATGTATTTAATGTGTGTATCTAGGATACACAATAATACGCAGAGACTTTAGTCGCCGGTGACTCGCTAGCGATATCTGTTTCAAAATCTCACGTCCACACACATATTTTGACATCGCAAGCGTCAAATCGACTGTCAAAAAATTTGTGTGTGGCGCAGCATTTCAGGTGGTCTTAGTGGTCTATTCTTTTAGTGAAAACGCTATACAACGTGTAACGTTAAATGCGCAAAACCTCAGATACCCCAACTGATTTCTAATTCAATTGACCTATTTCAGAGAGAAAATAAGTCATTAAAAAATTGTAAAGGTTTTATGTGCTGTTTTACTTTTACTGGCCATTGTGATCGTTTCTTGCGTCTGCGACGACGCTTTAGCGAGGGAGGAGTCGTCACCGGACCGCTTCGGCGCGCTGACATTGACTTGCTTGACCTATTAATAAATAGACACGGCAACGTTTTTAATGAGATTTTTTTTTAAATGTGACCTATATTAAAAAGTAGTTCAATTAATTCTGCTCGTTACTCTGATCAAACTATTTTCAGGTTTTGCGCATTTAACGTTACACGTTGTATAGATTACATTAGAGATTAATCAATGAATGAATGTCCAATATCAATTACTCGACGCAGCGTTTTAAAGTCAGTTTTAATAGGTGAAAAACAATTATCTAGAACAGTTATTTATATATATATAGGTTCTTAAGTGTTAAGATAAGCAACAGTAGTTACATACATGATAATGTTATCGAATTCGTTGTTTGTTTTTCAATAAAACTGAGATAACATGGTACGACCCGTAGGTACACTAGACTAGGCGTGGTCTCTGTATACAACACTAATCGTCTGCTCGATAAAGACTCATGCCTCTCTTCATGCCTCTTCTCCAAGGCACACTGGTTACACTGGGTATTCCCATTTGCCTAATAA
Source organism: Eremobia ochroleuca (assembly GCA_949629135.1). NCBI lineage: Eukaryota > Metazoa > Arthropoda > Insecta > Lepidoptera > Noctuidae > Eremobia > Eremobia ochroleuca. Next base: position 9,161,171 of record OX451389.1, read on the forward strand.
TGAGGAACATCACCTAAAAATTCCAATCATGGAACATTTTCTGGCACTAATTGACTGTTTCTGATCAGCTTGCTAGTTGTGTTCGATAACGCGCTTATTATTCAGATTTATATTTACAACAACAAATGCTTAAAATCTTTATACCTGGCCGCTTACATGATCGCGCAAAAACGTGCGTCGGCAACATTGGCTTAGTATTATTAACATGGTAGGTCGCTTAGGAGCACTTACGACGACTAATAATTACAGACTATAATAATTACCTAATTACGGTTGATGATGTCTTTGCCATGGTAAGATATAGGTAATCGTTAGGATAGTGCTAATAACAGGTAGGATGACTGATTTTTCAGACAACCATTGAAATGAAATGTTTATTTGTAAGTAGATTTTTTGAAAACTATCATGTCAATATTTTGTTGGTAAATATTTTAAAACTAGATAGTGCTGGCATTTCCAAGTTGACTGATGCCTGAGACGTAATGCCGAAACAAACTCAGAGGTCATGGGATTTTAGGCTTTTATGTGAGTCTACAAATAATTCGGCTTTTCCGGAAGGGCTTTTTGAAGAAATAGCCATTGGTGCTTTGAGTTAAACTGTTCCAACAGATTGCATACATGCATCGGTCATCGTGTAGTTCAAGTCTATTTTAGGGAACTCAACGACCAGTTACATGACGCTACCAGATCTGCAGGACATTTGCGTTGGCCATATACATTCATCTTTATAACAGCTTTTATCAAGCTTTCACAGATCCGCAGAGAGCGTTTTACAGATGATACTGAGTTGATACCATCTTTTCAGTTAGCCCACGAATATTCTTACAGGTACTATACCTACTTTACTAACTTCATGACTTTAGGAGAAAATTCAAATCGTGCTTGTACACGTTGTTCAGTCGTATTCACATAATTGGTAACAACGTCAGGAGTACCGCAAGGCTCTGATTTAGAACCGATACTGTTTGGATTGCTTGTCACAGTTGTTGTAATAGGGAGAATACCTATAAAATATTAAATAAGAATGCATTTATGCTAGTATATTTATTAACATTTTATTCACAAAACCGTCTAAACACGTACATTAGAAAAATTACCATTGGTACTGTCATTAATCCTATCTTATAAATATCTTCTTTCAATATACACGGAATACTTAGGTCTAGCTTAGTTCTTATTTAAGAAAATGACATAGTCATAACGTCTAGTTTCAACTTCAGAACTTCTTTGGTAACGAAACGACGACATTCTTCACTTCGGTGTAAGCTAAGAGGGCGTCCATGCCACTGAAAAGAGAAAACCTCATATTATGAAGCTGTACGATTAGAAATTTCATAATGTACTGAATGGGCATTTAATCATTTCCTCATAAGGGAGGCCACACAATTTAGGAACGAAGTCTCTATAAAACAAGTGAAAAAAAAAAATCTGAGATAACTTACTTTTCACGACCAATTCCAGACTCTTTGAAACCTCCGAATGGTGATTGCGGAGTAAGTGCTAAATATGTGTTGACCCTGTAAAGTTAATAATGTTTTAAAAAATAATCTTGTAGTAAATAAAGTTCTAGGTACCAGCAGTTAGTACCTAGGCAGGTAGTTAGTTCATCAGTATTTAGGTAACATTGTAAGTATTTAGTAGTATACGGTTTCAATATTAAAAACCCGATAAAGTTATTGTGAGACGCTGAATCTTTATCTAAGGTAGGTCAGTCAATATTGTAGCTTAAATTATTGGTAAAAATAAGGAATTAAGTTAAAGCAAAAATAATAATAAGTATACGAGTATCTTAACTAAAATGCCGTAAATGATTTTTGTCGACTTACCAAACTGTACCAGCCTCCACGTGTTTAGAGAACTGTAGGGCACTGTTCACATTTGTTGTGAAGATTCCAGCCGCCAAGCCATAGTTCGTGTTGTTAGCTCTGTCAATGACTTCTTCCAAAGTGTCAAACTTCAGAATGCTCTGCACTGGTCCGAAAATCTACAAGTAGAGAATTTAGAGTTGGACCTTTAGTTACGATGATGTTGACTCTGCTTAATAAAGGAGAAAAACTTCAGATGAACTAGGATAACATTATGTTAGTTGGTTTACCTCTTCCTTTGCGATGGTCATGTTATCCGTGACGTCAGCAAAGACTGTAGGCTGGATGTAGTAACCAGTTGTGCCGATCCTGTTGCCTCCGCATAGCAACTTCGCGCCTTCCTTTTTGCCTTTCTCGATGTATCCAAGCACTTTCGTCATCATTTCCCCATCAATCTACGAAGATTTTCATTTGATTATTTAAAAAAATTATACGTTTTACATAACTGATGTTGTGTCTTATTATTGTTGTTGTTGATGTGTAAATTATTATTATGTCACTATTGGACCAATAAAAAGGTCCTGACAACAAATGTAGTGTTGTCTCCAATTTACCTGTGGGCCGTTCTGTGTACTAGGATCCGCAGGGTTGCCGACCTTGATGCCTTTTGCGTGTTTGACAGCAGCTTCCACAAACTTGTCATAGATACCAGATTGAACGAACAACCGGGATGCTGCTATGCATATCTGTCCTTGATGGAAGAATATTCCATTAGCAGCGTAAGGGACGGCAATATTTACTGAAATCGAAAACACAAGCTAGTAAGCATATGTTTGAATAGCTGGATTATAATAGTCTTTATGATAATTAAAATTATTGAACAGCTTACAATCCGCATCGTTCATGATGACTAGAGGACTTTTGCCGCCGAGTTCAAGTGTGACCCTCTTCAAATTGTTGGCTCCAGCTGCTTGTTGAATTAATTTGCCGACCTGTAAGTGCATAATACTGAAGTGTTGAGTATGCGTAGGCTTTTCATATAAGCCTAAATTACACGATCTTAAATCAGGCCTATGGTTCATTATCTTGTTTTAGAGTGAAAGTTACGATACATAACTACTGGACCGAAGAAGCTTATTTAGGGATCTCTGTAAGTCTGTACGACTTACACTTACCTCAACTGAACCGGTGAAGGAAACCTTGGCGACGTCTCCGTGGTGAGTAAGAGCGGTTCCAGCGCCAGGTCCGAACCCATTAACAACGTTAACCACACCCTTGGGTACACCAGCCTCGACCAGCAGTGCTGCCAGTGCCAGCGCGGTCAACGGAGTCTGTTCTGCTGGCTTGACCACCACGGTACACCCTGAACAGATAGGATTAATTTTGAATAATTACAAAAAAAAAGTCGAGTCTATAAAATATGCTTTTATTATTAGCTTTGATCTCCCCCACTAGGTACAGACGCCAGTACATCAAGCTACCCGGAACTGTCAAATTTTCCCAATCAACATTGAACCTTATAATTTAGCAATAAAATTGAAAATCTATTAAAGAAATTTGACAGATTGTAGTAGCTTGATGTGCTGGCGTCTGTACATTATAAGTAAATCGATGATGGCAGATGATTATGAAAATACGTGTGGTTTTCAAAATGCCGTCTTATATCGATACCGTGTCCAGAAAACTGTCTGAAAATTTTGGCAATGTTTTTACATGTTTAGTTGCTTGCTGATTTTAGAAGTTCTGTAAGTTTGCCTAATGTACACAAAAACCCAAATGAGACTCAATAAGTCTGAATATATGTATTATTAAACTTTAAAATTTTATTTTACCTGCAGCTAATGCAGTGCAAACTTTGTTGACGAATAAGAAGATGGGACCATTCCATGGTAGAATAATACCGCATACACCGACGGGTTGTCTCAGGGTGTATGAGAACACTTCACCATCTGTTGACAACGAACGAGACTTGTAGAGACACCATAACGGCAAGAGAATCTTGCAACTCATTTATGACTGTGTATATTTCGTTCTTACCAGCAGCAAGAGTATCGCCCTTAATTTTATCTGCGCAAGCGGCAATAAACCGAGCAGAGCTAACAGCTGCGCCAATGAATGTTGATGCGAAGTTGAGGACCATGCCGTTGTTATAGGATTCTAGCTCTGCGAGGTACTTGGCGTCTCTCTCGATGAGGTCAGTAAACTTGCGAATGATCTCCCCACGTCGAGAGGCATCCAGCTGCCGCCATTCTGAGTTGCGGTGGAACGCGCGCTTCGCAGCGGCCACTGCCAAATCAATGTCGGCCTGAAAATATTAGTATAGGTAGGTAGTTATAATTTGCACCACGGATGAATCACTTGTTTGTCGAAAGGAAGATCGTGCAGTCTGGTAGGTATTCAATGAAAGATTTAGAGGAATTACGTTATAAGTTAAACCACTACTGAAATCACTTTTATCGGGTTGTATTTTATAAATAATATCTTTTGAAGGCTGGTATTTATTAGTGTCAGACTAGTTCTGAGAACAAACGTCAGGAACGAGATGTTTTTTGTATATATTTAACCTTCAAGCAGGCGCGTGGCGTCGAATCAACCGCACTCGATACATTTTCGTTCTTAATATCGTTATTTGTCGCATGTATTTCCCATCCCTGTCATTGTTTCACTGTGCATGAAATAAACTGTTTACCTCCCCCCCCGCACCCTCTGGAGTGCATAGATCGCATTTGTTTTAGTAGCGGCTAGCGGCGCAGGCGTCGAAAGCACGCAAGCACGCGAAAGTTACAGGTATAAGAAAAATTTATGACTCAAAATTGCTTACAAATCCAAAGAAAATTAGAATATTATTTTGATTTTATAGTTTTGTTTTATGTCCTAACGTAATGATAATGTGATAAATACAATAAAAAAATATTATTAAATAACTACTGCTTTAAATCCCTGAAATGTCCTATAGGTCTTTTACGTGTAGGTTACGCGCGACCGCTGGCGTTGCAAAAGACCGCGCGCTCGCTTGAAGGTTAACAAAAGGAAGGCCATAATCTGGATTGGTCTTTTGAGAAAATTGCCCAGAAAATTGAATTACCTATGGATACATCACCATCGACCATCGTCTAGTTTAATTCTATCTTAGGTCAGTCATCATCATCATCATTGTCCTGCCCCTATCCCAATTTATTTGGGGCCGGCGCAACATGTCGTTTTCTTCTACGAGTATACTTCTCTATAAGTCGTCATCTCGGTAGTCACCTCCTTTCTAGTCATATCATCACTATCGAACCTCGTCTAGTTTAATTCTATTTTACATCATCATTTATTTATTTATTTACGTAAATCATCATTTTCCTGCTTCATCCCAATTTAAACACATTTCATTCTTACACATTTTATCCTTCCATACTATAAGTCGTCATCTCTGTAGTCACCTTCTTTGTAGCCATATCATCTTTCACACAGTCCATCCATCGTTTCTTTGGTCTTCCCCTACTCATATACCTATCGACATTGATACACAAAACTTTCCTCACGAAATTTTCCTCATTCCTTCGCATCATCACATCTTAGGTTAGTCATATTGAGCCGAATGTTTTCAAAGTTCTGAAAGCAAATACCTATAATTATATCACTATCGAACCTCGTCTAGTTTAATTCTATTTTACATCATCATTTATTTATTTATTTACGTAAATCATCATTTTCCTGCTTCATCGCAATTTAAACACATTTCATTCTTACACATTTTATCCTTCCATACTATAAGTCGTCATCTCGGTAGTCACCTCCTTTGTAGCCATATCATCTTTCACACAGTCCATCCATCGTTTCTTTGGTCTTCCCCTACTCATATACCTATCGACATTGATACCCAAAACTTTCCTCACGAAATTTTCCTCATTCCTCCGCATCATCACATCTTAGGTCAGTCATATTGAGCCGAATGTTTTCAAAGTTCTGACAGCAAATACCTACCTATAATTATATCTTTAGCAAAGCAGCCACATTGGTCTCTGTTAAAATAGTCAGCCTGTATACAGATACAAGTTGTGTTAATTTTTACGGGGGGATTTTATTATTTCTCTTTAAAAATAATAGATTCTTCAAGAACTAGGATTTCCATATTATGCTAAAAATACAGCAATATATAATATACATATTACCGGGGTTCGTAATAACTACTTAGTTACTTAATTACTACAAATGTTTAATAAAAATACAAACGGCCTTGTCATGCAAATGCTTGGCTATTTTTTCTTAATGGTGTGGTCAGACAGCAAAAGAGATGCATTGCCTTCAAACCATTAAGCATTGATTATTCAAAGTAGAACGACGTAAGACCAGTTTTGACTTTGGTCTAAGTCATCTAAAACACCACCCTTCACTGTTTCCTAGTTTAACTGACGAGAAGGATAATACATACATATTTCAAAACACAGATCTATAAGAGTGGGTATACTGACTGTACTCTACATACTGTCATTACTAAATTGTTTTATACAACGTGTAACGTTAAATGCGCAAAACCTGAAAATAGTTTGATCAGAGTAACGAGCAGAATTAATTGAACCACTTTTTAATATAGGTCACATTTTTCAAAATAAATCTTCATTAAAAACGTTGCCGTGTCTATTTATTAATAGGTCAAGCAAGCCAATGTCAGCGCGGTGCAGCGGCCCGGTGACGACTCCACCCTCGGTAAAGCGTCGTCGCAGACGCAAGAAACGATCAGAATGGCCAGTAAAACTAAAACAGCACATAAAACCTTTACAATTTTTTTAATGACTTACGACGGATTATTATGTTCTCTCTGAAATAGGTCAATTGAATTAAAAATCAGTTGGGGTGTCTGAGCTTTTGCGCATCTAACGTTACACGTTGTATAACTCAAACTCAAACTCAAACTCAAAGCATTTATTTCAATTAAACCAATTACAGGCACTTTTGAATTGTCAAGGGGTCGGTCAGTCAGAAAGATGAAGCTAGTTGCCCATTCCAAAGCGTAGTAGGTACCTGTGGAGAAGAACGGGCAAGAAACTCCACGGACACTCTTTTAAATCATAAAAATCGTTACAAAATTTTGGTTACATCATTCAAGTTGAAATAATACATGTGAGAACGATGTAGAAAGACGTGCACCTTAAAAGCGTCCGTACTAAAAAAGATAAAAACAAAAACAAAAAAAATAACAATTCAGAAATGAAAATACTTAGATTAATATTAAAATAAGCCTTGGCAGCTAAGAGATGACAAGTCCCTACTGGCGGCGCCCGTTCACGAACATGACGTATGGATCAGCACCATTTAGCTCAACCATTTTGAAGGGAACTCAATGATCCAACACACACGCCACCACCAGCGAGACATTTGAGTGAGCATGACATACCCTCAGCCGCCAGGGCACATTCAAGTCAATGAAAGACGTACCCAGTAAATGGTAGCTTTATAGTTTAGTTGCATAGTGCTCACACGTGTGTTATGCAATTATACAATATTAAGAGATTGAATTTATACAATACAAAGATAGTTTTTTCAATCTTCAGCAGCTCACAACTATATTTTCGAATGCTAATTAATTAGTTTATGCGCCCTTGTGGAGCAGGACCAGCGGTGAACCAAGCATTTTCGTCAGCGATGTAATCCCCCAACTTATAATATGCTTGGCTGCATAGTGTGCGTTTTATATAAGATTTGAATTTAGTTTCGTTGAGTTGGAGTATGTGGGGAGGTATTTTATTGTAGCATTTTAAACAGTACCCCATGAAGGATGAGTCTACTTTAGCCAGTCTGAAGCCTGGTTGAACTAATTGGTCCCTATTTCTGGTCCTATAGGTGTGTCTGTCACCTCTTTTAGTGAAATGATTTAGATTTTTCCTTACGTACATGATGTTTTCATACATGTATTGACAAGGTACCGTCATGATATTAATATCCTTAAACAGTTCCCTTAGAGAATCGCGCCTGCGGAGGCCATATATTGCTCTGATGGCTCTTTTCTGCAGAATAAAAATAGACTCGATATCTGCAGCCCGTCCCCATAGTAAAATACCGTAAGACATGATACTATGAAAGTAACTGAAATAGACTAGTCTCGCGGTATCTACATTAGTAAATTGACGGATTTTTCTTACAGCATATGCTGCTGAACTTAGCCGTCCTGCAAGAGATGTTATATGAGGACACCATTGCATCTTTGAGTCGAGCGTGATCCCAGGAATACAGTTTTATCGACGAATTCTAGTTTCTCTTTATTCAATACTATGTCACAATCACTACTTTTAACATTTGGTAAAGCAAATCTTATGCATTTAGTTTTTTTTCCATTTAACACTAAATTATTAGCAGTGAACCAATTTTGCACCTGCAGTAAGGCGTTATTTACGTCGTTAAGATTTGATGCACGTCTATTTATCTTAAAAATTAAGGAAGTATCGTCAGCAAATAACACCATTTTTGGTTGGCTTTTTAATAAATGGGGTAGATCATTAATATATACTAAAAAGAGGAAAGGACCTAATATCGAGCCTTGTGGAACACTCATTTTTACTTTTAAACCAAGTGAATTCACCCCATTTATTTGAACTTTTTGTTGTCTATCATTTAAATAAGATTTTACTAAACTGAGCGCAAGTTTACCTAATCCGTAATGCTCAAGTTTCAAGAGCAAGGTTTCATGATTAACGCAGTCAAATGCCTTGGAGAGGTCACAAAAGATTCCTATGGCATCTTGGGCCTCCTCCCACGCTGTAAATATGTGTTTTAATAAAGTGACACCGGCGTCGGTTGTACAACAGCCTTTGCTGAAGCCATATTGCTGGTCGTGTAAGATTTTGTTGTTGTTAAAATGATTAAGCATTTGATTGAGCATTACCTTTTCGAATACCTTGCTGAATACTGGCAACACGGATACTGGTCTATAATTATTGGTGTCTTTGCTGTCCCCAGATTTAAAAAGTGGAATAACCTTACTGTATTTCATTAAATCTGGGAAGACTCCCTGATCTACACACAAATTAAATACTAAAGCTAAGTATGGTGCTATAGTCTCGATTATGGATTTACAAACTTTGATAGACATACCCCATAGATCTTCGGTCAATTTGATTTTGATTTGTCGAAAGGCTTTCATAACTATCATAGGGTTTATATGTTTAAATTGAAATTCAACCGGGCAGCCTGGAACGTTCGCTCTTAATAATTCAATTGATACGTCGGCTGATGAGTTTAAGGCTTCCGTCGTTTTTAAAGGTATATTAGTAAAGAAATTTACAAACTCTTGAGCTACTTCTGAGTTAGAGCTTATGGCACCACGTGAAGTCTCCAATGTGTAATCAGTGTTTCGTTTTTTATTCCTACTAGTTTCGTTATTTATAATTTTCCAAACTGTTTTTATTTTGTTTTCTGCTGATTTAATTTTGTTGCTGATGTACAGTGCTTTGGCTATCTTGCAGGTATTTCTAAAAATTTTTGAATAAGTAGCAACATGCTTGTTGAAAGTTTCAGTATTGATGTAAGGCTTAAGGCCATACAGCTCGAACAGTCTTTCTCTGCTTATCCTAATACCCCTAGTTGCGCAGTCACTAAATATAAAATTAGGGCAAATATTTTTTGTTTTCTTTTCAAAGGTGTTATTGAATTGAGTGTGCACTACTGAAAAGAAATTCTCGTACAATTTATTTGCATCATCTATATTATGGTCCACATCATTTAACTTATTAACTTAATAACTTATAGGTGACCGGATAACGAGTTAACGAGTGGTAGCTGTCAATTATGTTATTGTAAGTCATCCAATGAAGGTTTTCAACTGTCTAGTCTTGAGTACCTACACATATATTATCAATATATAATAATATTTGAGTTTCATATCAGTTAAGTATGTGTAGGTACTCAAAAAATTTAGTTCATTATTGGTAACTTTGATATTATTTATTGAAATAATATCAAAGTTACCAATAATGAACTAAATTTAAAAAAAGGAATCTTGTACGCTGAAACCTCATAAAAATCATGTTCAAAAACGTGATTTAGTCTAGTCGTAATCAGTGTTTTAGACTTTTATGGTCATAAAGTTTACTACAACATTTAAATTGTATCGTAAATTATTATAACGCCTACGGGCTGACAGGTAGGTAATAGTAAAAAGTCACAATGATTTTAGTATTTAATCCACACAATTTATATAGATCTTTTTTACATCGTTCTCACATATAAATGCAACATTAATGATGTAACTAATATTTTTGTAACAATATAACTTAAAAGAGTCTCCTTAGAGTTCTGTATAGGTACTTACTACGCTTTGGAATGGGCAACTAGCTTCATATTTCTGACTGACCGACTCCTTGACATTTCTAAAGTGTCTGTAAACGGATTAATTGATATATCTAACTGCTTTGAGTTTGAGTTTGAATTTGATATGTTTTGCAACTGCATCTGCTATTACCAAACACCAATTTGTATTTTCTTCCAAACTTCAGGCAGGTATAATAGTACATACCTTATCACCTTCGGCGACTTTGGCGATGACAGATCCATCATGAGGAGTGTAAGCGTCAAAGGTCTTGCCGCTCTTCGCGTCCATCCACTCGTTGTCAATGAACAGCTAAAAAATATCATTTAAAATGATTTAATATTATAATCTGATAACCTGCAGGGTTAAAATGGCCAGAGGTCGCTCATGACAGGGAGACGGCCCGGCATTGGGATACAATATAGGTAGGCAAAAGAAAAAAATAAATTAGGAAAGTATCTACGATCTCACTACTTCTTCCGTGTCGATTTCATATTTTCCCTTTAAGCATTTTCCCATACACACTTCGACACTGAAATCGCCCTTTAGTTTTTTTTTTTTTTTTGATGAACTTATATGCTTATGCCCCTTTCATAATATTCTAGCTATCTCTCGATTTTGATATAACAACGTTATATCAAAATCGGTTTAGCACTGATTGCGTAACAAACAAAGAAAGATTCTTTCATATTATCTATTAACATTTTTCTTGTAGCTATATACGTTCACCCGTTATCATTAAAGCAAACAGTAATTTTATCAGATAGTGGTTGTATAATTGCCTGTTATGATATGACATCATGACGCTTTTGTGCCGGCTGCATTAACAACAACTGGCAAAGGATGCCATTATTATGAACAATAGAGTTCAAGGCCATGTATCAAGGACCGGTTTTATTCTATGTACAGACGCCAGCACATCAAGCTACCCGAAACTGTCAAATTTTCCCAATCAACTTTGAACCTAAACTAATTTGACAGATTGTAGTGGCTTGATGTGCTGGCGTCTGAACATTTGTAAAGTGCTATAGTACAGTTGCAAGTATAGTGCAATAGGTACTCGTATACGAGTATTGTTAGTTTTTTTTTTTGTAGCTTAAATGGTGATGAAAACCATTTGTGGTCAGTGGGTCGTCTTAGGGGCGCAGTTAAATTATTGAGGATTTATTGGATTTTATATTTTAATAAGTGGTCATGGCTTGTGTTTATCAGGAATATTTTGTTTAGCTATGAACGATTACATAGACCTTTGAGATTAAGGACTTCAAAATCAATAGTCTGTGAATTACCTACACTATAAACTAGGATTTTTATTTTATATTGCAAAACGGCTAAAACTGAGAAGAATTTCTACAACTTCACAGCTCAACATAGACTTGCATCAACATTAAATTAGACGTTTTACACTAAAAATATGTCATAAAGGCAATATTGATTGATTTCATTTAGAAACTAAAAATGTCACTATGTAGGTACATAGTGTTTTAGCTCAAAATTCGTTTTCGCATATAAACCTACCTAGTAGGTATATAAATGTACATTTGTGCTTCAAAATATTTGATTTGATTTATATTTAATTAGAAATCAATTAATTTATTTTGGTTATAAATGTAAATATTAGGGAGTTATAAGTTATTACGAACAATACATTTGTGTTTTTAAATATTTTGAATAACTACGCTTTTTGAGAAACGGATATTATTTGTGAGAAATATTAATAATCTAAACGAAAAAATAACAACAAACTTTCATACATGTTCCTAAATTATATTTCTTGTATTTTTTAAAATGTATTTATAAAACTATGTAAAATAACAAACTGGAGAAGTACAAACCTTAGTGTATTTAATTTGAGGAGCCATTTTATTGAATTATTTAAATTTTTCAAAAATTCACTGACACAAACACAGTACGTCTGTCGCAACTCACGCGACGCTTAGGAATGTGGCTGCGGGCCGGAGCAAAACACGCTTATATTGAATAACAACATTTTAAGACGAGTCACGGTGATAAAGCAGTTCGTAGCAATAGCCGCAAGTGCCATACAAACATTTTTTATTGATTGTTTATCTAGAGAGACTTGCATCCAACACCAAAGCCGCAATTATTTGCGGTTAAAAGCATTTTCTTTTATATGGGACTGTGGGTGGGGTTACAAAATTTCAACATAATTTCTTTCAAAATGTCTGTTTCCCATTGATGAATTGAAATCTAGCATGGCAGGCCTCCACCTTGACTCTCTAGTATTTTTAGTAGTAGTCTATGGGTCTGTCAAGGCCAAGGTAAGACAAGGTGTGTTCAGGTTGTGATTGAAAGTGTTTGTATAAAACAATATATAATTATAATAAAACTAAGAATAAAAACAGAAAAAGGAAGAAAGGGTTCTGTTACTTAAGTACTTCATTTTAAACTCCGGAACCCTAAAATATTTTTCAAACATGACCTGTTAATTTTTGATACCGTTTACAGAATGTTATGCGATTTTATATGGGATATCGTTTAGTGAAAATTTCAGTAAGTAAACAATATCCCATGCCAAACTTCCATAGATTTTTTATGTAATGAAGGAAGACTGCTGTCGTGTGGGTTTAATCTGAGGTAGGTTACATATCCTTCTGCCTCGATAGATACAAACAAAAGACATAGACAACAACACTCATCTCACATCTGTTAGATTCAATCCATCCAGAATCAAGCAATCATTTTAATTCTGTCCTAGAGGATGCCTGCATGACTTTTTTTCTCAATAGTTTGCAACCCGGGCCTAGCCGCGGCTATTTCGAATTCATACAGAAATCATTGTGCAATAATTTTAGTCGTACAAGTACTTATTTTACGAAAAGTGCTGTATCATGCGTACTATGTAAGAATCTTTAGAGATCATTTTGTTTGTAGGCTACGCAGTAACTAGTTTATGGCCCCCGGTGTGGACGACTTTTCGCGTAGGTACAGTTAGAGAAATTTGTCACCCTACGTTAATTTGCAGAGGTAGGGCTTTGCCACACGGGTGTTGCCAATGTGTTGCGTCGACGCCAGAGCGGGGACGTCATCACAGCGCTCGAGTGGCACTCACTGCGTCGAAATCACTGTGCTGCGACGACGCAACGCATTGGCAACGCCCGTGTGGCATCGCTCTTATAGCCATTTCATACGACTGCCACTCGTCTGTTGGGATTTGAATATACGGACAATTTAAGTTAGTTGCAGTTAATTTATTGTACAGACGCCAGCACATCAAGCTACTACAATCTGTCAAAGTTCTTTAGTAGATTTTCAACTTTATCGCTAAAGCATAAAGTTCAAAGTTGATTGGGAAAAGACAGTTTCGAGTAGCTTAATGTGCTGGCGTCTGTAGGTAGGTACTTACCTTTTTGTACTCAACTTTAGCCAAGTATAAAAAAGCCAAGTTTAATCTGATAGATTGTTACCGAGTAATTTTTTGCATTCATTTCAAACGATGATAATATTAATTTACCCTGTAGGGTAGTTACAGGGGAGGTATGTTAAAATGTATTCCGCGAAAAGTTCAATTCCACGTGAACGTTGTTTTAAGAAAACATCTAATTTTAATTTTATTCAGTATATAAAAAAATATTAACAATCATATTTGTATGGAGTATTTGTCGAAAATGGTTCCTCGGAAATTTAGATAAAAATAAGATCGCGATTTTTTTTAATTGTACTGCAAGCAAAAATATTAAACAAAAACAAAGAAGCATAAAGGAGGAAGAACGTAAGGAAGTTCGATATTTTGCCGATGGGTGATCCCAACGGGCGCACGGCTTGTAGAAGTTATAAAATAAATACTCTGTACTTACATAACCGTGCGGGGTAATTACCCCGCCCGATTGTGGCTTTTATTTTGACAATTCATCTACATTATTAGCGTTATTTACGTTTTTCAGCAGACAAATTAAAACGGATGAAACAATAGATTAGCTATAAACATCAAAATGATTCAGATTGTGGTTGAAAAAGTGTGTTACGCAATTAGGGTGCAGGGGTTGTGCTTGATGATTATCGGCGTAATTTATCATTTGAGAATTTGAGATCCACGTAAGAGCAATGTTTAGCTAAAGTATGCAATTGTTTGGCAAGGTTAGGATAACATTTTAATGTACGTGTGTGTACCGCATATGTAATAAGTTATTTTTTAGGGTTCCGTACCCAAAGGGTAAAAATGAACCCTATTACTCCCGCTCCTCTGTCCGTCCGTCCGTCCGTCCGTTCGTCCGTCTCTCACCAGGTTGTATCTCATGAACCGTGATACTTAGACAGTTGAAATTTTCACAGATGATGTAGGTATTTCTGTTGCCGCTATAACAAAAAATACTAAAAAACCGAATAAAATAAATATTTAAGGGACAAAAAAATCATGTGATGATTTTTTTGCCGTTTTTATAGATGGTAAGGAACCCTTCGTGCGCAAATCTGACTTGGCCGGTTTTTTTAATTTTTGTCTGTTTCTGTCTGTTTGTTCCGGCTAATCTCTGAGAGAGCTGAACCGATTTTAATGGGACTTTCACTAGCAGATAGCTGATTTTATAAGAAATAAATTTATTGTTTCTAAAAAAATGGCATATTACGTCGACCACAAATAAATTAGGATAAGCGGAAACCATTGATGCGAAATCCACATTATGACGAATTGTAAACATTTTGTGTTTAAATAAAATAGAAAAAAGGTTCCATATTTATCTATACCTTTGTCAATTTTCATTTCGAGTGTGGCCCAGTGGTAACGGTTGCGACGTAAATACGTGTTGTAGGTCGTGGGTTCGAACCCAAGCAGGAACTTTACTTTGTTTAAATACTTCATCACCACTGCTCTCAAAACGGTGAAGGAAAACATCGTGAAGAAACTGGCATGTACTAGAACCAAAAAATCCCGCACTGGGCACGCGTGGTGGATTACGGTCCAATTCCTTTTATAGGCCCTGTGAGGCGCTGGTGGGACCAGTGGGAACATTATAATGTAGGTTATACAATTGGCTACACTAATCGATATTGGCGGGAATTGAAGTTAGAACGTAAAGTTACAAAGTAACTGAATAGTTTGCAATTCACTTTAATTAAAGTGCAAACTATCTTCCGTAAACTGGCAGCTTAGTTTAAGTGCTAACTGTCTAGCACGTCTGTTCGTCTTCGTATTTTCTGAATGTTCACTGTACGTGAAGCAGATATAGGTAAATAATCACTATGTCCTATATGTTGGTAAATAGTTAAAACTATGTAAAATCTTCATTCTCATTCTTCATTCATTTCAGTCTTCATGAAATGAAGAGATCCGTTGCAGAATCAAGGTAAGCGGCATATCCCGAAGAATTGCCAAAGTTTAGTGGCAGTGGGCAGGACACATTGCTCGCAGAACTGATGGCCGATGGGGCCGAAAGGTTCTGGAGTGGCGACCGCGTATCGGAAGACGTAGCGCTGGTAGGCTTCCCATAAGGTGGACCGATAACCTTGTGAAAACTTGGATCCGCTGGATGCGGGAAGCACTTAACCAGTCGAAGTGCAAGTACTTGGGGGAGGTTTTACATGGTGAAATGATGATGAAAAGTCAGGGAAATTCATTACTCAGTGAAATCCAACTTTTTTTTAAATTGTTTTTTCCTTTTTGACAACTGGGCCGATGTCGTCTATTCTGCCAGCGTCGACTACCAACTTAAATTGTCCGTACCCATGTTCAATAGATATCATACAATGGATGTAATTTTGTTTTACAATTAATTTCCCTGTCTCATATAATTTTTTAACCTCACAGTATTTGTCGAGGCTGCATGTATACTCTGTGGATATTCTTAAGTCCGCAATAACCGTATCTTTGCGTTCTAAAGTCCGATAACAGTGATCTTGTAACCGAGCAAAGATTTAACTAAATTGTAAAATATCGTTTTATATCTCAGTATTGTTCTAAGAATACGTTCACTAGTTCATGGTCTCTTTAAAGGGATTAATTGCTTGTTATACGGGGGGCAGGGACATCAACGCGTTAACTGTAACCATGAATTCAGCACATGATTTTGGACTCCCAAGCTTCGAAAATTTACGTCAGTTATCAAACAAAAAAAAAAAAATCTGCTGTTTCATAGAAAACTTCTTCTTATTTATTTATTTTATTATTTATGCACACACAGTAAAAAACACATGGATATGACATAGTACATAGTAATTTGAGTACTTCTTCTTCTTCTTTTTAAAAAAACGTTGCCCCACACTAGGAATTTCTCCTGTATTAGCCTCCATTAGCTTAGCATACAAAATATTATTAAAATCTCATCAATTATGATTGTAAAAGTTTGCTTGAACAATCCCTAGTATCAGGTGGGATGACACTGACAGCTCACTCCACGCTCACTTCACCTAAGTTTTCACGGTGAGGTTGTTACAGAATCGCACTGCTGTACCAAAATTGCGTAACAGACGACCAATATGAGTCACTTTGAAGGATACTGCTAATCAATTGTTTCATATGTTCGAAAAAATTGTCTGCTCAACAATGTAAATAGCGCAATTAATGTTGTTGAACTGTCAAAATGAAAAACAGCGATAGTGTGATACGCAATTACCCCGCTGAACGATTTTGTACACACTTTTATCAGCAAACGAGAAAGCGTTTCTTTAGGAAGATACCTGTATCTTCATCGAAATGTAGCAGTGGGCTAGCCGTATCAAAGGATTGGTTACAGTAAAAATATTAATAAAAACTTATTTAATAAAAACCGACAGGCCACAATTCGACAATCCGACAAGTTTTTCAAGTTTCCTTCATACTTTTCTGCTTCATTAAATTTTGTAATTTTTTGTCAATTTTATCGCTTATTTAATAAAAACCGACAGGCCACAATTCGACAATCCGACAAGTTTTTCAAGTTTCCTTCATACTTTTCTGCTTTATTAAATTTTGCAATTTTTTGTCAATTTTATCGCATTCTCAGGTATAATAAATTGTGCTCTGCCAGTCGATTCTGTAAAAATCTCACCGTGAAACTTGCGTGGAGGGAACTGTCAGTGTCATCCCACTGATGCTAGGGATTGACTAAGCATACATTTACAATGATACTCGAGATTTTAATAATATTTTATATGCTAATTCTATTGATCATTTTATATAATAATTTCAAAGCTAGAGCAAGAACGTGAATTCGCAAGCATTGCGTAAGACGATACTAGTTGGACCGATGATCTTAAAAGGCGGTTGTGAGCCTAGGACAGACTGGGAATGGAATGCGGAGAACCTCTTGTCGGTATCACAATTTAAAGTTCATTAGAAAACCGGCGTCAAACTGCTGAAATGAATCTTTTTGGGGCAGCCGTGAGACACACACACTATTGTAGTTAAAACATGATTTTCACTTTTTTAATTTGTTATTTGTTTCTCGAACTGTGTCCAAATAAACGTTATTCTTTCATTCTTTCTTCAGGATCGACAGTATGTTTAGCAGCGGACCACGACAGGCTGTTGTAGGCATTGTCACATCAAAACGAATCCATCTCAATCTACTACGAAGAAGTCACTAACCCATTATTTGTTTTTATTACCATTATGATAATAATAATAATAATATTAATAATCTTTATTGCATCAACAAATTGACAACCATACGAAAATTATATTTAGGGTGTACAATTTAAAAAAATATACTTTATAACAAAGTCAACATGTTCTAAGATGGATTGAAGGTCTCGGCTGTCATTAGACTAATTCGCCCTAACCCCTCGTACTAGTAGAAACTGTATCACGAGCGGTTAGTGTTCCTTGTCCTTAGAGCAGCACAATACTCACAAGTCCTCACTCGAGAGGTGAACAGATCTGATATACAAAATTAGTTCAAAGCCTGTTATTAATGGTTTATTTGAGGTTAATGCTTTGACGTTGACAACTAAGGAGGGTACAAAATATAAAAACAAAAAGTAAAATGAAAAAGATACAAAAATAATAATAAATAATATCAGTAAAATAATGAATAGAGGTGGTTGTAGTGTATCTACTGTTATTATATCTGTATTTGTGTTTATCATATAATTATGTATTTGTACGTGTATGTGCAGGTGGGATTTTGTGTGTGGGGGTGTGTTTATGAGTTTTAAATGTTTATGTGCTTACTTTCAGAAGTTTTTCGGTACTATCATAGTCTAACGATATTAGAAACTTATGTACAGTTAGTTTGCATGTTTGATTATTTAGATTTGTTAGCATTAACTTTCTGCTTACTTTGTTATATATACTAGGACCGAGGTAGTTGTGAAATCTTTGTGCAAAAGTTGTCCTATATCTGGGTACTTTATATACTATATCTATTCGTCGCCTTGATGTAAAGTGTGGTTTGACTTTA
This sequence comes from Eremobia ochroleuca, assembly GCA_949629135.1. Classification (NCBI taxonomy): domain Eukaryota; kingdom Metazoa; phylum Arthropoda; class Insecta; order Lepidoptera; family Noctuidae; genus Eremobia; species Eremobia ochroleuca. The sequence continues at coordinate 9,179,599 of OX451389.1, forward strand.
TGTTGTGACAGTATCTGAAGTTTAATAAATAGTTTCCGTACTGTAAGGACTTCTAGTTCTGAGTATAGTTGATTGGTCGGGTAGGTATATTTTTTACGCGACAGTACTTTAAGGATCATGCGTTGAGCTCTTTCCACGAGTAACATACTGTTTTTGGAGGTACCACCCCAGATATTCAACCCATATGTTAGCGTAGATTGACATAAAGCAAAATACACATTCAGTAGTGTCTTAAAATCACAGGCGTTCCTAAGGGTCTTGAAGATGTAAATTAATTTTCGGGCACGATTACTCAGATTAGCAATATGCTCTTTCCAGTTCAAGTTTTGGTCCACTAATACACCAAGGTACTTGATGTTGCTTACTCTGATGATTGAACTGCAATGGCATGTATTTATATCATCACAGGTGTGATTTTGAATTTTAATGGAATTTGGGGTAGGTTGAGTTTTAGCGTTTATGTGAAAGTGATGAATTTGGTTTTGTCTATATTGAGCGTTAATAGGTGATTGTCCAGCCATGATAGTGAACATATGACCTCGTAATCATAGGTATTTATGTAGGTAGCAATCACGTGTACGGTATCATATGACTGATCATTATGGTATGGCCTGCAATTACCGATAGTACCATGAACGCTCCCTCAGTAAGGTGCGACGCGCCTCCGATAGAATAATTTCCATGAATTTTTCGTAGAAATTGTTCCGTCAGGGTCGTGACGAGCATGTAATAGTCAATTCGGTTTCGCAAGGTGGAAGACTTTCGAGACGTTTTCACCTTCCCAAAGATCTGCACAGTGAGTAATATCATAAATTAGACCTTAAAGCAATACTCAAGCTATACACATAGGTAGGTATATGTAGTAGCACGAAAGCATGCTGTTTTCGAACAGATGCTCATTAGTAGCACACAATTAGCATGTGGCTATGGAAGAGTCCGATTATTAGGTCATCCCACTTCCAGTGTCATATTTTTTATTTCCAATATTTATGTATTGCGCAATGGTATGCAATAGTTAATACATGTGTTGTCTTGTACAATCATGTTAGTTTAATTTGGTGTGTTGTATTGTCAAGACGTGCATTGATTTAAAATGGAAGATTTAAAAAATCTATTAATGTAGTGGACCAACGTATATTTCTAAAGTTTTGTGCTTTACTCAACTACTCTGGAGGAGTTGCGCACGACTTACTGGTAAAGTGTGTTGGTCGTAACGCCTTAAATAAAAGAACCGTACAGCGATGCCTTGAAATGTACAAACAAGGAAGAACCACAGTTGAAGATGAGCCGCAAGCACCTCGATCATTATCATCGACTAGATTAGAAGCAAGGGACAAAATCAAGGAAGCACTTCGTCAGTCACGTAGGGTCAGTGTCAGTGATCTCTCCACTCAACTTAACATTCCTCATTCCACTATACATAGAGTACTCACGGAGGCTTTATGTCTGGTCAATAAAAGTGCAGTGTGGGTGCCCCACACTATGAACACGGATCAGAAGGAGTTTCGTTATGAAACTGCGCGTAGCCATTTATCGTGGTATCGCCGTAAGAAAAATATACTTAATAGATTCATATGCCTTGATGAAACTTGGGTCGAATTTTATACTCCTCGTCAAAGACATCAGTCACGATGTTGGGTGGAACCGGGCACTTCAGCTGAACATTTACCACGTGCAGAGCTACATGAACGAAAAATACTACTAATAGTAGCTATGGATGTCAGAGGCATTGCTTTTTGGAGAACTTATGATGAAAATACAACTATGACTGGAGAGCGATATAAGTCATTTTTAGAAGAAAATATTCTTATTTGGGCAGACGAACATCATATAACGAGTCCTATAATTTTACATGATAACGCCAGACCGCACAAATCAAAAATAGTTCAGAATTTAATTGAAGATAAAGGATGGATTGAAATTATTCAGCCGCCATATTCCCCGGATATGAATCCTTGTGATTTCAATTGTTTTGGCCATGTGAAGAGGAAATTGTCGGGTACTCGATACAATAGCAAAAAGGAGTTAGATATTAAACTAAAAAGCATTATTGATGAATTAAATGAAAGTGGTACTTTAAATGGTGTTCAAGATTTGCCAGCAGTCTGGGAGCGAGTGATTAATAGTGGTGGAGATTATTGATTAGTGTCACAAGGTTATATAGTATAGTAGTCAGTTATTGTAAAATAATAATAATAATAAAAATATGGGGATAAATATAATGACCACCATAAAATGCTTTGATACCCTTAGTTTTGTAACCAAAAATATCTACTTAACACCAGAAAAATAAAGTCTAAAAATACAATAGTACCAGCTATTTTAGTCACGACTCCACTTTAAATTGTATTCGACCACCAAATTTAGTAAATGATCACCAAATCTACTAAAAAAAACGGAATATTATTTTCCAGGCGACTAACAACTTAAAAGGGCGACTATCTATTTGCTACTAAAAATAATGACATGGCGACTAATATTAACAGTGGGATAACAAACTGTATTATAGGCATCTCTGAAGACTCATTCCCAGAAAAACACAAGTTTGAACTTGAGAACTTAACGAGCGAAGCGAAGCGAGCTCGTGATTTGGGGCACCCCGACACGGACAGGTTAGGTTCAAAGGGGATGACGGGGGCTCAAGTGAGCGAGCGGAGCGAGCGAACGAGCCCCCGTCATCCCGTGGTACTTTGAGACCACATGTTAACCAGGGTCAGATTAATCTGTCGCCGCGTTAAATACATGCCAAAAAAAACTACTTTTGGGATAACAATGATTTATTTGGACTCATTTTGATTAAATAGGATAGCAGAATTTAAAAACTGGTTATAATTTTACTTTAAAATGTTGGTTTAATTTTGGTGATCATTTACTATTTTTGGGTTACTCATGATTTACTTGGAGTAATTTTACTTAAATAGGATAGCAAAGTGTTAAAACTTTGGTTATAATTTTACATTAAAATGCGAGTTTCATTTTGGTGATCATTTACTACTTTTGTCTGCTATTTGTTACTATATCTGGTGGTAAGTTAAACATAAGCCAAAAAATATGACACTGGAAGTGGGATGACCTAATATTTATTAGTCGATTTGCACGAATTTCTTTGGACGAAACGGGTGAATCGTCACTTTTTATTATTACAAGCTTTTATTTAGTTTCACCTGTCCCGTTGTCTGTCTGTTTGTAATCATATCTTGCAAGTTAAATTTGATCCACTTCCCGGTGTCCGATTGAGCTGAAATTTTGCATGCGTGCATAAATCGGATGACAATGCAATATTATTATGACATAGAGCTGATCTGATGATGGAGCTGGAAGGTGGCCATAGGAACTCCGTAATTAAACGACGCAACCCCATCGAGTTTGGGCTCGTTTAATTCGTCTTGACGAGTACTTTGATACCACATGGTAACCAGGGTCTGATGATGGAGCTGGAAGGTGGCCATAGGAACTCCGTAATTAAACGACGCAACCCCATCGAGTTTGGGCTCGTTTAATTCGTCTTGACGAGTACTTTGAGACCACATGGTAACCAGGGTCTGATGATGGAACTGGGAGGTGGCCATAGGAACTCCGTAATTAAACGACGCAACCCCATCGAGTTTGGGCTCGTTTGATTCTTCTTGACGAGTACTTTGATACTATATGGTAATTAGGATCTGATGATGGAGCTGGAAGGTGGCCATAGGAACTCCGTAATTAAACGACGCAACCCCATCGAGTTTGGGCTCGTTTAATTCGTCTTGACGAGTACTTTGATACCACATGGTAACCAGGGTCTGATGATGGAGCTGGAAGGTGGCCATAGGAACTCCGTAATTAAACGACGCAACCCCATCGAGTTTGGGCTCGTTTGATTCGTCTTGACGAGTATCTTGGTTGGCGTGAATATGCAACTCCAACAAATTTGGGAAAAAAGTTCGTTCAGTTTGTTATGAATGTGGAATATGTCTGATTGATTAGATGGATGACGCAATGCCAAGGTGAGCACGTGCCGAGGGCTGAATGGTATGAGGGTGTATAAACATTTCATATCGCTAACGTTGCGCCTGAGGGTACCAGGGCGAACCCTGTTGTACTGAAGCCCTTATCCCTCTACATTGGACCTCTGTGGGGATGGACCGTTTTTGTCCTATACTCGTGGGAACAACATGAACAAAAATCTCGAATTAAAAATACTAAAAAGTTAAAAATAAAATTAAATAACAAAAAGCCTTTTTTAAAAAGAGGCTTTTATTATTTGTTAGTAAAATGAACTAAAAAAGTTAAAAATAAATTAACTCTAAAAAGAAATAAGTATAACACTTTATAAGTTCATTGTAACCTTTAACGATAATTAAGCTTCTTCGTCTACGACAAAATAATTCCATATCGTACCTAAGTATATATTTTTAACACTAAAACTTTACACCTTAATTATTAAATCTTCCCGTTTTTATCACAGTGCCGATTTTATAAATAAAAGCGTGTTACATTTTGATGGCATAATTAAGAACATTTAGCACCTTCTTTTTCCTCTTGCTATCATAATGTAACACGCTTTTATATAGCTATTTTTATAGCTATGTAGCTATGAGCATAATATTTACATAAATACTGATCTAATTATACCATCATAAAGTATAAACCTATGTTCACTTAGAGTGAAATCTTGTGATACAGTCGCGAGCATAGATAAGTACGTATATAAACTTAGTAAAATTCAAAAGCGATGTTTTCGTAGCGTATTACTTAGCAAACTTTGGAATACCTATTAAAAAAAAAAAAAAAACAAAAAAAAATTGGCAATAGATTCTGTGCTTATAAATACGCCGTACCTCAAAATTTCAATCAAATGAATAGCACTTACGGCCAGACCCAATAACCTATTGACAGAAAGCTACTGTTGGTAGCCAGTATGATTATAATTGTCAGTTTAATATAATCATACAGATCGCTACTGATATAGATTACTACCTGCACCCCGCGGTTTCACCCGCATAAGTGTCGCTCCCGTGGGAATATCGGGATAAAGAGTATCCTATGTGTTAATTCCGGTTATAAACTATCTGTGTACTAAATTTCATTCAAATCCGTTCAGCCGTTTGTGCGTGAAGAAGTAAAAAACATACAAACACACACTCACAAACTATTAGTGTGATACAAAACAGAAACTTAGTCAGAATATCAATTTTGTTTTCTTTTTTTCGTAAACTAGTACTTAAATAAGGACTAAGAATCTTTTTAACTAGATTAAAACCCCACAAAATTGTAATGTTCTGAAAATTAAAATAAATAGCTTTAGAATTTGGCCCGGAGTTTGAGTTACATATGTTATTTTTTAGCTTTCAATTATATTAATTTAATTAAGTAGGTATTTGCATAGTTTAAAAAGCTAACAGTCTTAAAATAAAAATAATAATATGTACAAGTATACTATAAAAAGGAGGGCAAATAATCAAAGTACCCACTATTTAGATTCAAGGTAAAATTTCAACAACATAATACAGAGATAAAGCATCGATAACCCCGAACACACAAAAACACATTTCTACCTTTATTATGGTTATACATGGCTCTTATCACATAGCTCAATAATCTTTTCATAACATATACACACGGATACGTGAATATATTATAGGTAATGATAGTAAACGTTACTTCGTGTGTACAGATGACGAACTCTTTATGTAACCATTGTTTCGGTACTTGCCTGAGGCTATAATATGCGGTCGAAAGTGCATTAAATCGTGAGGCTCGTCAAGTTCTGAGTTGAGCTCCACGATTTTTGACAAATGCGTGCACTGACTGGACAGGTCCGCTCAATCTGTGTGGTTCTTTACTCAAAAGACCATTTTAGACACCAATCTACATGGTCTTCACATGATCTGACCAAGATTATGTCTGGACTTTAAAAGAGACTGTGACCTGTTTGTTTCGGCCTTTCTTCTCAGTCAGATAGGAAAGGCCGACCTCATCTAGTTTAAAAAAATATATGGTTGACATGTAAAAGTGTTTGTACAGACGCCAGCACATCAAGCTACCCGAAACTGTCAGATTTTCCCAATCAACTTTGGACCTTATGCTTTAGCGATAAAGTTGAAAATCTATTAAAGAAATCTGACAGATTGTAGTAGCTTGATGTGCTGGCGTTGGCGTCTGTACAAACCTACTTACAGAAAATAAATAATTTATTATTTATCAAATGTATATTGCGAACTGAGAGTGAAAACAAATTCTTCAGAACTTCGTACTGATGAGCCATAAAAGACATATGTCGAGTTCGACAGAAGTTGGCAAAAGTTATTATTGTAGTTATTTCGTTACAGAAAGCAAGGCGAAGGATACGAATTTTTCAAGTTACGATGTATGTATGTACACATGTAGGTAATACATATGCTAATATTATGAGAATTGTATTATTATGTAGATACTTAAATTACATTCAAGTTGATTAATTTTACGGTTTGCTTCTTTATGTACATGACCTGTGTAGATTTATGTAGATATACCATGACATCTTATACATTTTGCTCTTGTGTATCATGAATCTTGTGTGTATCATAATAAAGATTATTATTATTATTATGTGTTCGGTTTTTTTTTTGTTACTGAATGGGCCTGCCCTTGCCCTCGACCACGCCTGATGGAAAGTGATGGATCAGGTCTATGATGGAACGGGTGAGCCCAAAAGATGCAGGTTTTATTATTGGTAGCCAAGAATCAGTGTTTAATTTGTGTAAGGGATAAAAACTTCTATGTTTGTATACAGTCTGTCCTTTTTCTATTACAGCTTCCTATCGAGGCGGTTAAAAGCTTTTATGTGACTGGCATATATTATTTTTTGTATTCATCATCTTCACATAACATCATTTATTTAGTTTAAATAGGTGTTGATTACAGTCGCTGCGTATGTACAGACGCCAGCACATCAAGCTACTACAGTCTGTCAGATTTATTTAATCGATTTTCAACTTTATTGCATAAGGTTCAAAGTTGATTGGGAAAATGTGACAGTTTCGGGTAACTTGATGTGCTGGCGTCTGTACCTACCATTACACGTGTTTTACTCTTCTAGTGAAACTGTGAAAGCGAAATTTCAGTTGCAATAGCGATCAAGTCAATTATTCACTGTCAATACCAATTTCTTGACTTGATTTCGTTTTACAGTAACATAATTCTATAGAATCAAGAATCATTATTTATTTCTTATTAATAACAGTGTAGTTACTCAAATTGAGACAAGAGATAAGATAAGTCAACAAAGATAATAATGTTATCAAATTCATTTGTTTTACACACATATAGAAGACTCGTACATATACAGGGTGTAAGACGGATTTTGCAAACATATCTATTACAGCTAGGGTGACTGGTAATTAGTGACCGATACTTAAACACATGATTCTACTCATCATTACAAACAACTTTTACTATCGGACCAAATCCGAAATCGCGAAAAAAATAATCAGCTGTTCCCTACATTTATGTTCGTACGAGTCGTCAAAATGTAGGGAACAGCTGATTTTTTTTCGTCATTTCACTTTTGGTCCCATTATAAAACTTGTTTGTTGTCATGAGTAGAATCATGTGTTTAAGTATCGGTCACTAATTACCAGTCACCCGATATAAGGTTGTACAGATCTGTAGAGAGCATTATTTGAATATGAGCATCTTTTCAGTTAACCTAAGTATAGCCACAAATATTCTTACAGGTAGGTACTATACCTTTAATTGTATATGTAACAAAATATTTACACTAGTTACTAAATTAAATGACTAGCTGAATTACTATACAAATAAATACAAAGAGATAGAACATTTAAGCGTCAAAGTACTCGTCCGCATCGCTGTCATCCAGAAACGTGCCCAGGAGACTGGCAGCATTGCCACGTTGAATGGCAATGCTAACTCTTTGGCCAAAGAGCGACCCAGCCCTCTGGTCACGTGCAGTGTCGACCAGCCATCGAGAAATTTTCCTTAAAAAGGAGACGCGCACTCGTGCCCCATGACCCGAGCGTTTCGACTCCAAACGGCTCAAAGTTGTAGTTAAGGTTACAGTATTCGCGCTGCTTGACGAACTCAGCAGCCGCAGCAGCGGCGTCAGCGACGCCCGCCGTGCTAGTTGTCCCACACCGGAGGCCTACCCATCTTCCAAGGCAACAACGTCATGCCTTCTGCTCTCTTCCCATCGTCACGTACATACTGCCGTTATATCCTATAGGCCTCCTATAGGCCTGAAACACAGGTTAAAATTAACCTAGTTCGGGCGGTCCACTAACAAACACGGCACATCCGAACCACGATTATTTGCACCTTTAATGATATCTTAGTTCTACTATATTTTTAGGCACTCAACTGTATGAATAACCTTATTACTGTTGGCTTAATGTACCTTTTTTGTAAACGTTATTTGCAATAAATTTATTATTATTATTATATCGCATGCCGCTGGCGACTTGACTACTAATGTTAACTCTGTAGTGCAGTTTAACAAACACGTAAAGAGTATTCTATTCTATTCTATTCTACCTATAGTCTGTTCAAAAAGTATCTGATAAAAATGTAAGCAAATGGATCTGAAAACGCACCTGTGGATGCCAGTTTGTTGTGGCACTTACAAAATGATCGATTATTTGATTACTTACACCCGAAATTGTAATATAAAATCTCGATAAAGATGTTTTTCATTTGCCAATTGAGGTATATTTTATAGCTTAACTTTTCATCGAGGATTTTTAATTACCATTTATCTAATAATGTCATTCGAATAATGTTTGTTGGAAATAGTGGTGATATATAAAGTTGAAATCTTCTAGATATAGATACATGTGTTCCTAATTCTCTTTAGTGAGTGATTGCGTAAGAATTTAACCAGAGCAAGGTTTGTTTACACTTTCATAAGACTTATTGAGTCACTGTTCTACACTTAATTTAATAAGCAATGATACGAAAGTGGTTTTGTGGCTAAGAAATAACAGCCGCACGGGTCGATCGATCAGGTTAAGCTACGTTTGCCGCGGTTGGTCCGTGGATGGGTGACCGCATCTTCACATACCAAGACCCCTCCGTGCCTCGGAAAGCACGTTAAGCCGTTGGTCCCGGCTGTCATTCGTGGATCTTTGACAGTCGTTACGGGTCGTCAGTAGCCCGAAAGTCTGACAACCAGTCTTACCAAGAGGTGTCGTATTACTCAATAAGTGAGTTATGGAGGTTACATAGGCAGTCACTCCATGTAAAATACTGGTACTCAGCTGCATCCGGTTAGACTGGAAGCTGACCTCAACATAGTTGGGAAAAGGCTAGGCAGATGATGATGATAAAAAGTGGTTTTGTCTGGAGTGGAATAAAACGTTTGTTTCATAATAAAGGATCTTATTGTGTACAAAGAGTACACAGTTATTAAGGTGGTTTCTTAAGTGTTCTCTACTACGAGTACTAGCTAAAAGGTTATATAATATATGATTATATATATTATTATATGATCTGTGTTGCTAGTTTCCAGTATTTCAACTGAGTTAATCCGCCGGGGTAATTATTATTATTATTATTATTCATTTATTTCGAAATCAAAAAAATATTCCATATATTGTTAGTAAATCATACTTATAACTATGTTAGTATATTATTATTGAATGTCATTATTGAATGTCAACATTATTAATTATACATTATTTCACTAAAAACACACACAAATACATTATTACTCTATTTTACATTAAACAGGACCCCTCCAGATCCGTGAACGGTATTCCAGTGCCTCACAACTGGACAATCAACCCTTTCCAATATGGTATTGAGAAGGCTGTTGGTGCTGCCCCGCACGCGGCGCATCAGGGATTATTGCGCAACACAAATGCTAATGCTATTCATTTTGACAATTCAACAATATTCATTGCGTTTTTGACGTGGTCGAGCAGGTTTTCTTCAAAAATGAAGGAATGGATTGCGAATTTCCTTCAAAATCCTTCGGATAGGGAAAGAAAGTGTGTTACACAATTGGGGTGCTGCTTTATATTCCGCTCACGAAAATTAAACAATTGTTTACTCACAAAGGAAGACTTAAAGTTAATCCTATTATCAACATAGACGGCCGTTACTGTTTGAACAAGAGCTTGAGCATACGGATTAGTGTAAGTCGACCACAGTAGTCGACGATATATATATTTTTTTTGTGGGAGATTATCAAATAACTTCTCCCGCTCTGGGCGGAGCGGGAGTTCGTGTCAGACTTTTACTGACTAAAACCCACCCGTGTTCCTTCAGTTGCCTGTGCCAAGGGCCACGGTAACTCTTTCGACGACACAGAAGTGTATGTCATTTTGTTAACTATTGGAAACAATCCCATCATTTGTTTAACATTATTAAATTGTTAAACAAATGAAACTTTTGTAACAACAATGTAACCACAACATATGTAGTTGCAATCAATATTTTAGTTTGAGTTTTGGTTAAGAGTACTTATACTAACTAGTACATAATCTTACATAACACACATGTATTCCCCGAAGGCCGAGGTACACACGTCGTAATGTTATGGTATAAGTCCTGTGTAACACAGTAACAGCAAGCGTAATGCTATTAGCCTAGCACAAAGCCAGACTCTGGACTGCTTCTGCGAATTTCCTAATGGACAAACTCAGTAACAATGCCTGACCTGATTAGCGAGCCCAGTTGCTCTTTGCTCCCGTTCCCGCTGATTTAAGTACCTACCTATGTTGACATAGGTTTCCCATCGGCCAAAATAACGAGCTCCCGTTACAACTTTTATCCCCTGGCGATTGTGCAGGCCACGGCAGAACGTTGATGCGAGCATCTGCAAGAGTGCGTGTTACGACTCTAGCCGTGTGTGGACGTGCTTCGAAACGAATGATCCAACTGGCTTCGCGGAGCTATGATCACGTCTGAAACAATCCTCTCCGCATAATTTGAGCATTGAAGTTGCCCCTGATCCAACTGAGATCGGTTCTTCCACCGATCCAAATACCGGCCAAAACCATTATTCCCCTTCCATATGAATGAATTTCCTGACAAAATTTCAAACGGTCTTGACGTCCAGCGGTCCTCTAAATTCGAGTACGTCTTGTATCCGGCCTCATGCTGAAACGAGATTCATCGGAAAATCAAACACAACGCCAGTCTTCTTCCTCCCAATGTCTGTGTTCGCGAGATCATTGTAAACGGGCCCTACGATTGCGGGTGCAATAGGTGGAACTCTCAGGGGCCTTCGGGAACGCAGAACCACTTCACGTAAACGATTTCGGATGGTTTGGTCGCTTATCAGCAAGCCTGAAGAGATGTGGAGCCTCGTAGCCAACATCATGGCGGTCATGGTACTGTTAGGACACGTTTTAGAAATCCCTTTTTAAAAAAAACGATTATTGGTAGTTAATTATTTATATTAGTGAAAGGCACAAAACATAGTATTTAAACATGGAAACTTGGTCAATATTCTGACTTGCGACCTATCCGGTAGGAGTCTCAACCCGAACTGACTCTATTCCCCTACTAATGCACTAAGTCTAGAAAGGAATGATGATGTGGTGCTGACTAGGCATTTAAGGGTGTATTCTAGGGATGTAACAACCCCCCCTTTAAGAGGAACTTTACGGTTTTCATGGAAAGTTACGAATTTATTCTTAACCTTGGAAGAGGAATTATTTCGGGTTCCGGATCGTTATCTAAGGTGTTATCGTTTTGTAATTTAGATTTTGTTTTGCAGCCAGAATATTTTCCAAACTTCTTACAAAGTTTATAAGTAATGAAAATTAAAATTAAGATGAATATAATATAAGTCAAAAGTGGATAGTGAGAACTATATTCAATTAGGTTAGCACTAGGATTATTTATAATTTTATCAACATCTGACAACATTTGGTTGTTGATAACGCTAGGTAGTTTTTCTAAGTCTATATTCGACAGCTTGGAAGATAACAATTTGGGCTTTGATATGTTAAACTTTTCCAGATTACAACAGGCTTCATTAATTAGATTAAAATCGGAAACTATAGTGTTAACATTTATGTCAATGTTGTTTTTTCCAAACAGTTGTTTATTTCTACAATAAGCCGTACAATTAGGTCGAATGTTAAGTACACCAGTACCTAATATTTTGAACTCTATTAAATCAGATTTACACTGGATGGAAAGTTTAGTCGGTTCTGATTGGACAAATATCCATTTGTTTCCTTGCAATTCTTGCCAAATATCTATCTGACCATACATTAATTTAGTTTGACAGTACTTAGGTATTTCTGTTACTATTCTTGTTAGTATATCAGTTTCACAGGTTGGTGTTCCTTGAACTGAGCGTGTGTCAACATCATCACAAATATAAACTCTGTTTACAGGCTCAGTACAGGATTTTAGATTACTTATACAGGTGTATGTTAGTTTATCTTTACTAATGCCAACATAATTACAAGATGGTACAATCATAGCATAAGAGTTAGGTTTTTCCATGTTATGGGGTATAGGTATTGAAATAGCTTTAAACAGATCTAACTCAAAAGAGTGTACAAGTGGGATTTTGATTACAAAGACTAACTTATTGTTTACAAAATAACAAGACAACTTTGATATATCAATCAAAGCATGAATGGTATCTAAATCTAAAGCTATAGGCAATTCTTCATAATTCGGTAATTTTCTAACGTTACTTATTAGTTCATTGTACAATTGATTTGGTGTCATGACTGATGGGTGAAGAGTATTAGTTTTAGCGAATAACATTGCGTTTACAAGGTCTTCTATTTTAAACGACAGAGTAAGTAGACAAGATGATATTTCAGTATATACATCATTCATTTTTGATTTTATGTACAGCTTATCGGATATAACTGACAGATTAGTAAAAGTATTAGATAGATTAATAATGGCGTCATTCAGACGGACCTCGTTTTTGTTTATAGTTTCAAGAGTTTTGTTGTAACGGGAGAGAGCTGTGCTTGTTATAAGAATGTTATCTTTTAAAATAGATGCAAACTTAATATTATTATTATTTAGGGTCTGAATGGCGTTATTATATCTTATGGCATCGTCTTCATCCATTGTGCCAATGACTTATTTGAAAAGAGAGCCCACTCCTGCTAACCAAGGGGATCTCTTCTCTCGCCCAGATGTTAAATGAGATATGGCACTGTAGTCTTTCAGAATATCGGTAAGTCGTAAAACCAGAGGCTGTAGTATATTTGTACATTCGGATCCTTTAAGTACCGTATTTTGTTGGCACAAAAGCGTAGAAGTTTTTAATGCATTGCCTATATTGTCTATATGTGGTTTCATATATGTGATATCTATAGGTACAAGTAAATGAATATGATCTCTAGTCTGTTTCATGATTCCTATTGGATCGAAGTATATGCCAGGACTTTCAGTGACTTGGTTGATGATATCAGACGTTGCAAGGGACAGGAGTGTAGATATTCTGAAATATATTAGACAAAATATTTAACTAATGTTATTTTTTTATATCTTAAAACTAGGTTTATTAGATTAAGGTAAATATTAAAATTAAATTAAATATTAGTTATTTCCGCTAGCTTCAATTCGTCATAGTGATATTTGACGTGACGGCGATTAACGAGAAGGGTCAACGTATTGTTGCCATTAATTTTTATCACTTTATGTGGACCTTTCCAGATAGGCGACAGAGCTTTATTCTGCCGCGGATGGTGTTTGATATACACCATATCGCCTGTTTTGTATTTTATAGGTCTAGTTCGTCTATCGTAATAGTCTTTTGATGTGATTTTAGATTTAAGAATGTTTTCGACGGCTTTCTCTCTGGAGAGTTTCATTCTTTGTTGAAGTATACGGACATAACTAGGATATGTAGGTTCTAATGCTGTATCATAAATAGAAGTGGGTATAAATGGTTTGCAACCAAATAATAATTCATATGGTGTATAATTTGTGGTGCAATGGACTGTAGTATTATAGGTTAACATTGCAGTGTAGACGTATCTCGGCCAGTCATTTTGGTTGTCATCAACGAAAGATTTTAAATATTCTTTTAGGGTCGCGTGACTTCTTTCTAAAGCACCTTGAGTTTGTGGATGATAGGGGCTGGACCATAACTGTTTGATTTTCAAAAAGGTACAAGTTTGCTTAAATAGTTCCGCTGTGAAATTGGTTCCCTGATCTGTAAGAATAGTCTTGGGGATACCAAACTGAGATATGAAATGGATTAAACACTCAGCGGTTTCTTCTGCCGTAGCATTTCGGATAGGATAGCCTGTTGAAAATTTCGTGAGGTCATCCTGAATTGTTAAAATGAACTTAAGCTTGGCCGCCCCTGATTCGGGCAATGGTCCGACAATGTCAAGTGACACGCGTTCAAAAGGTTGTGTAGATGTCGTTGTGATCTGCATAGGAGCTCGATTGGTTCTACGCAGGGCTTTATTTATTTGACATTGTTCGCATTTTCGGACATAGCCTTCGACATCTCTGCGCATATTGCGCCAATAGTATTTTTCCTGGATTCTACTTAGCATTCTATTTGAGCCTAAATGACCTGATATGGGAATGTCGTGGTTTTCCTTTAATATTTTAATGATTTCAGTTGGAGAAGGATAAATTATAGTGTTTTTGAAAATATGGACAGTGATTGAGGTGGTGTGAAACAAGTATGTAATTATATTATGAATCTTTGTAAAACTATGCGAATCAAATGGATTACGAAAGTCCGTTATAGCGAATTCGGTTGTGTTTTTATTAATTAATTCGAGTTTAAGATTTTTAAGGCTCTTAAAAATATCCTCATAGTTACACTGATCGAAGTGATGGACTTTTACAAAAGGTAAGTAAAATTTCACATTACTATTTTCGAAAGAGAGAAAGGAATGTAATGTCCTTTCTTTTTCAAGGATGTCCTTTGGTTCCGAAAGTATATCGATAACTTCCGAAATATAAGGATTTGACTCGTCAAGGTCAATGGAAGTCGGTATAATAATAGTTTTTAATTTTGTTTTTAATAAGTTTTCACTATGCTCGTGAATTATGGTATCAAATTGATTAAATCTATTATTTATTTTTTTCAGGCATTTAGTGTAAGTATCATCGTCGTTCTGGACTTCAGGTGGAGTTGGAATATCAAAATCTTCAGGGAGCTCAAGGTCATCGGGTAACTCAAAATTTTCAGGTAAGTCAATAAAGTCAGGTAAGTCGGGAATTTCAGGTATTCCGGGACTTTCAGGATTAACAGGAGGGTTTTCAGGCTGCTGAGGTGCAGGTGGAACACTCACAGGTGGTACTTTGTCGGTGAGTACGTGAGCGGTGTTTGGTGATTGAATGGATTTCACAGGGTAACGAGAAAGAGCGTCAGCGTTACTATTAATCTTACCCTTTTTATATTCAATCTCATAATCATATTCTTCGAGTTTTAATCTCCATCTAACTAGCTTGGAGCCTGGTTCTTTGCAATTGAATAACCACCTAAGTGGTTTATGATCAGTTACAATTTTAAATTTGTAACCATAAAGATATGGCCGAAATATTTTTGTTCCAAAGATAATGGCCAGGCATTCCTTTTCGGTTACGCTATAATTCGTTTCAGCTTTATTTAGTGTGCGTGAGGCAAAAGCAATTGGGCGGTCTTTTCCCACCTCGCCCTGAGAGAGTATCGCTGAAATAGCGTAATTTGACGCATCACATGTCAGGATAAAGGGTTTAGTGAAGTCAGGATATATTAAGATGGGTGCTGAGATTAACTTATTTTTTAATGTTTCAAAAGCGAGTTGTTGACTATTAGTCCAATCAAATGGTATATCCTTTTTTAACAAGGATGTAAGAGGTTTAGCTAGTTTAGAAAAATCTTGTAGGAAGCGACGATAATAAGACACCAAACCTAAGAATGACTTGACGTCTTTTGGACATTTTGGGATAGGAAATTCACTTACAGCTTTTACTTTTTCAGGATTAGGTTTTAAGCCTGCTTCACTTATGGTGTGGCCAAGATAGGTAACTTCTTTGCGAAGAAACTCGCACTTGTCCGGTTGCAATTTCAAGTTGAATTTCCGTAATCTCTCGAATGTGTGGGATAATTTCTGGACATGGGATGTAAGATCGTAGGAGTATATTACAATATCGTCTAAATAAACATAGCAATGTATACCTTGTAGGCCTGACAAGACTGTGTTCATGAGCCTCTGAAAGGTTGCAGGGGCATTTTTGAGACCAAATGGCATTCTAATAAATTCATAGTGACCTTCAGGTACACTAAAAGCGGTTTTAGGGACATCTTCATCTGAAATTTTAATTTGGTGGAAACCTGATGCTAAATCGAGAGTTGTAAAGTATTTGCTCCTACCTAGCTGGTCTAGGATTTCGTTAATCTGAGGGATTGGATAGCTTTCACCAATAGTGATGTCGTTGAGCTTGCGATAATCAATCACTATGCGCCATTTCTTTTTTCCTGACGCGTCAACTTTTTTGGGCACTATCCAAATGGGGGATGACCACGGAGAGGTGGATGGTTTAATTATCTTTTGTTCCAGCATCTTACTTATCTGGGTTCTGACCTCGTCTTTATGTACTTCTGGGAATCTATAAGATTTTACATTTATAGGTTGCGAGGAACTTGTTTTTATTTCATGCTTGATAGCACTAGTTGAAGTCAGTTCATCGTCAGGAAGGTAAAATATGTCTGCATATTGACTACAGATGTCATAAAGGACTTCAGACTCTTCAGAATTTAAATGGGAAGTTCGTAGCTGTTTAAGGACCCCGTTTGTTCTCTCGTAACAATTAGCGTTAGGTTGAGATAAGCATATTTCGTTCTTGGTTATCGGGATTAGGGTCAAGGAGAGGTTAGGATTTACTGAAATGGGTTTTTCAGACACGTTCAGGATCGATACATTTATTCGATTGTTACTTTTTAGCTTTACTATCGAATTAGCTACTAATAATTTATCAGAAATATGTTGGTCCAAGATTATACCTTCCTTAACTTCTGGATTTTTAACTGAACATTCTATGATGGTTTCGGTTCGTGGTTCTATTGTGTAAGACGGATGGTTGAATGACAACTTTATGTGATGGTGTGCGATTTCCAGCGTACCTGAATCATAATTTATTCGGCAGCCGCTCTTAATGAATAGGTCATTACCTATAATACCATCATAGGGAAGGCCTAAGTTATCAAAGATATGAAATTTGTGTAATACTGTGTATTCAGGGGATAGACTTAAGTCCAGAGTAAGGTTACCGTGACTCGTAATCGGGTCCTTTGAGTCAATACCTTTTATTCTGACAATGTCAACACCTAACTCAAAGGGTTTGGGTAGGCATGATTTCTTTAAGATACATAAGGAAGCTCCAGTATCTATCAAAAGGGTAAGTGGTTTCTTGCTGACAGACGACTGGGCGACGATATAGGGTAAGTATGTTTTTAAATTAGTATTTATTTCGTATACTTTATAATCATCTTTGTTTTCTTTTTCAGGGATACACATGGATTGAGGAGGATTGGAAATGTCTTCAGTTTGGGGCTGGTTACCCTGTCGCGTGACATTATGAGAGCTGCCAATTTGGGGCTGGTTACCCTGTCGTATAGCTCTTGGGTGAATGTCTTCAGTTTGGGGCTGGTTACCCTGTCGCGTGACATTATGAGAGCTGCCAATTTGGGGCTGGTTACCCTGTCGTATAGCTCTTGGGAGAATGTCTTCAGTTTGGGGCTGGCTACCCTGTCGCGTGACATTATGAGAGCTGCCAGTTTGGGGCTGGTTACCCTGTCGTATAGCTCTAGAGGATGAATGGTGATTGGATAAAGGATTAATGGCGTCGTCTTTTAATGTTCGTCTCGTGCGACACCCTGTCGAGACGTTTAGTAATTTAAATTGTCCTGATCAGATTGTAAGTCATTTGTAAGGTGGTTTTCTTCGTCATTCACGAAGTTTACATGGGGACTCTTGGGCTTAGAAGAATATTGTTGCGCGGGAGAATTGAATTTATTATTATATTTTTTATTATTATATTCGCGCAATTTACATTCAGCTAAAGTATGACCTTCTTTCTTACAGTATCTGCATACCGACGAATCTCTAGAGGAAGAAGGTTGATTATTATTATTAGGTAGATTTGGCTTAGGTGAAGGTCTATTGTTGTCTTTCTTAAAATTAACGTTTTGTTTGAATGAATGTTGTTGAATCTTTTCTTCAGAGATTGCATAGTTGACAGCCTCGTTCAAGTTTTTTGGGTCTCTACATCTTACGATGTTAGCTATACGAGGATGCAACCCTATGTTAAATGTATGAAGCGCTAGATCCTCCATCGCAGCCACTCTACCGACAAGTTCACTTTTTTTCATGTTGGAAATTGTTACTTCTGTAAGTAATTTGGATAAGCAAGTTTCGACTCGCAGATGAAATTGGCTGACCGTCTCTTGGTTAGTTTGATGACACTCTTGAAGCTCGGTAAGTAAATGGGCGTAATGCTTTCTCTCACCGAATTGATTTTTTAAAAATTCTTTGAGAGATGACCAGTTGTCAAAGTCTTTGATGGAACACGCGCTTTGCGCTTTACCATCTAGTTGGCTGATAATATATCTGAAGACAATGTCTTGCTGGTGTGATGACGATAAGGATATCGCATTATCGCAATTTACTAGGAAAGCATTTAATTTTTCTCTAGAACCATCAAATGGCTTAATAAATTTTAAGATAACATTAAGGGATATTTCCTCAAGGTCTTTTTTTGAATCTGATTTAGTCATTTTATGTACCTAAGATAACTTTCTGTGTAATAAAATACAATAACTATGGTCACGATATTAAAACTTTTGCCAACTGGTTCTAGACGGCTTATCAGTATTCCGAGTTCTAAGTAACCGAATACGTGGGCGAAGGATGTTTAGACTACGGTCTGGGCACCGTGTGTGTCAACAGATACAAAGTAACAGGAATTTAAAGTAACTTATGCTATGTTAATACGGTAAATCTATAAATAGGATTAAAATTAAGAGCACTGAACTGACTCACAGGACACAAAAACACTTCATTTTGCGGGGACACGGAGGACGTCTTGATCCTGGTCGGTGCTGGATACGAGCAGGTCCGTAGAATGCGCCTGCAGCGCGCTGCCCAGTACCACTGGCACAGTAGACAGGAGACGACTTGGATGAACCTCAAAAGGGCTCTGGATTTGGCCTCTTTTGAGCTGGAGTTAGCCTCTCGTAGGCCACTGGAGTAGGCCTATTTCAGCCAGGGTTGGCCTATCTTAGGCCGCAGATGGATGGTTGAGTTCGGGTCGTAGGTTTATGTAGCACACAAGATACACTTGGCACAAGGACACTTTCACTGGATAAAACTTCACGAGACGTTCCGCGGGATATAATCCCTTGCCGCTGCCACCAATGTTAGGACACGTTTTAGAAATCCCTTTTTAAAAAAAACGATTATTGGTAGTTAATTATTTATATTAGTGAAAGGCACAAAACATAGTATTTAAACATGGAAACTTGGTCAATATTCTGACTTGCGACCTATCCGGTAGGAGTCTCAACCCGAACTGACTCTATTCCCCTACTAATGCACTAAGTCTAGAAAGGAATGATGATGTGGTGCTGACTAGGCATTTAAGGGTGTATTCTAGGGATGTAACAGTACGATTCCGTCGAGCAGTAATTTGGATGTACCGGTCCCGTCTGCGAGAGGTGATGCGAGATCATCTTCCATGTCATTCGGCCATGCTGCCCGTGATACGATAGTGTCCAGAGGCGGCTTATGACACTCTGTGTAGAGCCAAGAGCGACAGCCACAGTACGTTGCCTGGAATCAGCTAGCAACATTCCGACGGCTCTCATCATCTCTTCTCGTGTTAAATGATGTCGTCGCTTCATATGGATGCAATTTTCTTCAGTCCGATGCAGAAATTGTAATGATTTTGCAAAAACGCTATTACACACTTTTATAGGAATCCTGATTGACGGTTGATTTTCTAATTTAAATCAAAATTTAAATAAAAAATTCCTTATTCAAATTGTGAAATTAACTAAAAAGAACGATCCAAAAAAGTTCAAATAATAGTCCTCAATTGCGGCGATACTCTAAAAGTTACTTGACCCCTAGACACTTTTGACGTGTGTATTTATTATTTTAAGCACACAAATTTACAGAGGCGTACTAAATATTCATGAAATAATAATAATATAATAATAAATTTATTGAAAACAAAAAACTCAGTTTACAGAAATATAATAATATATTCATGAAACAGGAGCAAAGAAAATATAATAAGGAGGAAGTGTTTGTTGAACTCCTTTATGCGCTGAATTTTCAAAAATCTTTCCTGATTGCTCACTTTCACTTTGTCGCAGATGGATTGCCGAATCCGCTGTTATAATAATAACCGCTAGCCGTTTTACAGAATAGCTCCGTTTTGCTTTATAAGGAACTCTTGTGGTAAACTTTATGCTTCTAGACCCAGTGGTTTAGGGCTGTGCGTTGTATGTTAGTTACTTATGATTTTTATTTAATAGAGGATTTTTTTAACACTCACTGATAGGTCTCATCATCACATACAATTAAGCATTCACGTCACGTCCGGTTAGATCAGTAACTACAAATAACCCGCATAATCTGTGGTTATGTTTGTAGGCGCAAAAATGTAACGTGCTACGAACCCCATTATACTAGGGTTATACAATTTAAATCCACCGTCACTCCATGTAAAATTCAGTTATTCAGCTGCGCCTGGTTAGATTGAAAGCTGGCGGTATCCAGTTAATTTTGAACCAAAAAGAATTTAATTGAGAAATCAGACTGGAACTAATGCAAGTGGAAAGTTTGCGTATTAGCTGATACTTCTCCATGTTCGTCAATGATCATAAAACACGATTCACACAGCTTTAGTCTACTAAAAAAAAAAAATGTTTTACCTTACTGCCTTGAGCTTAGGTATTTTTTTATTTATCCAAGCCAATGGGCATTTAAATACACGTGTTTATTTAAATGCATATTGCCTTAAGTGCACATGCGAGCAAAATCCTTTTCATTCCTCTGATCAGCTATTTATATTTTAATCGAGAGATTTATTCAACACGCCTGTCGCACGAAATAATTTATGTAACTCTTTTCAGTTAACAATTATGACGATTATATATTATATTGCAGTTTAACAGGGGATGACATATTGCCGTTTTTCAGGTTGTAAGGATTAAAATAGTGAATAGAAAAACTGAATTTGGATCAAGGAGGTGGCATGTCATTGACTGATAAATTATTATCCTCCTGTCCCCAAATAGGTTAAACCCTCGAATTCTCGATCAATCTGACAACAGGGTTTTTGGGACGTGTAAAGGAATGTCGAAGTGTAGAAGAAATTATTGGAGGTCGCATATTGTATGCCACTGGCTTGTGTAT
Organism: Eremobia ochroleuca; assembly: GCA_949629135.1. Classification (NCBI taxonomy): domain Eukaryota; kingdom Metazoa; phylum Arthropoda; class Insecta; order Lepidoptera; family Noctuidae; genus Eremobia; species Eremobia ochroleuca. Next base: position 9,200,940 of record OX451389.1, read on the forward strand.
AATCCTATTTACACATGTCTGTCTGATTTTAAATATTCATAGTTACGAGTTGTTTATGTTTTATACTTGTCACTTGCACATAAAAATATGGACCACGAATATATGTTCAACTATCTGACCACTGCTGCTGTTCTTATTATAATCAATTTTCAATAGGTTATGGGCCCAGAATAAAAGGTTAATAAGTTATTGCCCTTTTGCATGCTCTGATAGTGCTAGAGCATAATAAGTTGAGTGGTTTTAATATTAATTGAGTACGATAAGTGTGAAATTTACGAAATTTCAATTATGTCTGCTGAAGGTGGCATAAGTGGAATAAAGAAGCTGAAAGGATCGTCCGACTACCCAAACTGGAAATTCTTGGTGCGAAATTACTTGGAGAATAAAAACTGGTGGGGAGTAATTTCTACAGATGTAGTAAATGCTGACGTAGACCGGCAGGCACGAACGACAATATGCTTGTTGTTAGAACCAGAGTGCTTTACCCACGTCTACAATGCGAAGACTGCGAAAGAAGCCTGGAACAGCTTACAGAAAGCGTATGAAGACAAAGGTTGGGGAAGACGCATACATATTCAGCGAGAGCTTTTCAACTGTAAGTTACAGAATTTCGATTCTATGGAAAGCTTTATATCCAAAATTACATTCCTGACACAACAATTGTCCGATATTGATGCTCAAATCCCTGATGATTGGATCATATCGATTTTGCTGGGTGGGTTGACTGCTGATTACAGCCCTCTTATAATGGCTGTAGATAATAGTGGAAAAGAGATCACGTTAGAGCAAATTAAAATGAAATTGTTACAAGAAGGAAGTAGACAAAGTAAGTTGAACACAGAGTACGAACAAGCCTTAGTTACACGTAAAGTACAGAACGATGCAAGATCTAATATTAAAACTAACGATCGTAAGCAGAAGTTTGTCTACAAGTGTTATAAGTGCCACAAGCAAGGCCACAAGGCGTCCGAATGCAAGGAGCGGATCAAAACCGCGAATATCTGCCTGAATACAAAGGAGGCGATAAACAAAGACAAGTGGTATTTGGACAGTGGGTGCTCAAATCATATGACCCACGATAAAAACAAATTGTTGTCTTATACACCTGAAAAAGGTAACATGAAGATTGCAGTAGCAAACGGCGAGAAATTGTTGGTTAAAGGACGAGGAAATGCTGAGCCACAAGTCAGCGAAAACGATAAATTAATTTTAGAAAACGTTTTACATGTTCCTGATTTATCCATGAACCTAATTTCGGTGAGCGATTTGACCAAGAAAAAATATTCCATGAATTTTGACAAAGGAGGTTGCATCATTCAAAATAAGAATCGAATGGTTGCAACATGTGAAGAGGTCGACGGAATTTATGAATTGACAGAAAAGAAAAATAACGTCGTGAATGTGACATTGTCAAAACAAAATGAAAATATTTCGAACATTTGGCATAAAAGATTAGCTCATTTATCGCGTAATTATATGAATAAAATGAAAGTTTTAGTAAGTGGTATGGAATTCAAGAGTACTGATTTATGCGAGCCGTGTATTCCATGTGTTGAAGGAAAGACATGCAAAAGTCCTTTTAAAAACCAAGGTACGAGAGCAAACGAGGTCTTACAGTTGGTTTTTAGCGATGTTTGTGGACCAATCGAGGAGCCGTCGTTCAGTGGTTCGAGGTATGTTCTTCTATTTATCGACGATTATACTCGGAAGACGTATGTTTATTTTTTGAAGAACAAAAGCGAAACTTTTGAGAAGTTCCGTGAATACAAGGCGGAAGTCGAGAATGAGACTAGTAAATCTATTAAATGTCTGAGATCTGACAACGGCGCAGAGTACTGTAATGGTAAATTTAAATCATTTTTGAAGTCTGCAGGTATAAAACACCAGACGACTGTACCGTACACGCCGGAACAAAATTCTGTTGCAGAAAGAGCGAATCGGACTATAATAGAAAAGGCCAGAACATTACTGTCAGAATCGAACTTGAGCAAGAAGTATTGGGCCGAGGCTGTTAATACTGTTGTTTACTTAAAAAACAGAAGCCCCACGAAAGCATTGAATAATGCAGTACCAGAGAAGGTTTGGACTGGAAAAGATGTGGATGTAAGTCATCTGAAAATCTTTGGTTGTTTGGCGTATAGATTGATACCAAAACAAAAGAGACGTAAACTGGATATGAAGACGGAACCGATGATTTTTATTGGATATCCAGATAATCAGAAGGGTTATCGTCTGATGAATCCTAAGACAGGTGAAGTGACAACTGCAAGAGATGTCAAATTTCTGGAAAACGTTTTTCTTCAGAAAGAAAACGTGAAAGAGTCGGAAGTGATCATAAACCTGAATACAGATTCTGTTCCTTCCAGTTTAACAAACAGATCAACAAACAGATCAGAACTCTTGGAGACTCACGATGATGCGTACCGTGATGCTGTAGAAGAGAACATAGAAGTATCGGAGGAGATAGGACCTGAACCAGTACTAACAGAGCAAGTACCTGACGACGTATTGACTGAAGAGGAAGTGATAATACCTGAATCAGAAAGAAGGTATCCTTTAAGAGAACGCAGACAAGTTGATCGGTACGGATGCAATGTTATGTATGCCAAGGAGAGCACTCTTGATGGTGATCCATTGAATATTAATGAAGCGTTGGCGAGACCCGATAGTGACTTATGGCAAAAAGCGATAGATGATGAACTTATGTCACTAAGAGAGAACCAAACTTGGACGTTGGTGGATCTTCCAGCTGATAAGAAGCCTATCCAGTGCAAATGGGTGTTCAAAATCAAAAGAGATAGCGATGGCAAGGTAACGAAGTACAAGGCTAGACTAGTAGCGAAAGGGTTCACACAGGTATGTGGTGTAGACTATACTGAGACTTATTCTCCTGTAGTTAGAAGCTCCACGCTACGATTATTGTTCTCGCTAGCTGTTGAATACGGTTGGTTTATTGACCAGTGGGACATCACGACCGCGTTTTTATATGGTAAGATTAAAGAGGATATTTACATGCTCCAACCGAAAGGAGCAGTAGTCAAAGGTCAAGAAACCAGAGTATGTAAGCTGCAGCGTTCTTTGTATGGATTGAAACAAGCTTCGAATGCTTGGTTCAAGGAATTAGACAAAGAAATGTTGAATTTAGGTTTTGTGCAATCAAAAATAGAACCGTGTTTGTATCAAAAGCAGCTTAAAAACAATAAGAAGTTAATTGTCGTTATTTACGTAGATGACCTTTTTATTTTTGGAAATTGTGAACAAGAAAAGCAAAAATTAAAAACCGATTTGCTTGACAAGTTTAAAGTGAAAGATTTAGGCGCGGCTAGGCATGTTTTAGGCATGAGGCTGAGAAGAGATAAAGATGTAATTTGTCTAGATCAGCAACAGTTCATTTTAGATATTTTGAATGACTTCAACATGACAGACGCCAAACCAGTTTCGACCCCAATGGAAGTCGGTATGAAATTAGAAAGATCGACAAATTCCCATAGCAATCTGCCATATCAAAGCTTAATAGGGTGTCTAAACTATTTAGCCTGTAATACGCGACCAGACATAGCACATGCGGTAAGTGTGCTTTCACAATTTAATTCGTGTTATGACGAAATACACTTTAAATGTGCGAAACGGATCTTAAGGTATTTGAAGGGTACGTCTAACCTTTGTCTTACTTTTAGGAAGTCAGGAGATTTAGACTTACGAGGCTACGTTGATGCAGATTGGGGAGGGGCACTTGATAGGAAGTCTTTTACGGGGTTAATTTTCAGACTAGGTAAAAATATTGTGTCATGGGAGAGTAGGAAGCAAGCGACAGTATCCTTGTCCTCCACAGAGGCAGAGTACATAGGATTGAGTCAAGCTTCGAAGGAAGCTCTTTATTTACGTAGTTTACTGAGCAGTTTGACAGCTGTGGATAGTAAAGCGGTAGTAATTTATAATGACAATCAGTCGGCGCATAAAATTGCAGCTAACAAAATGATGCATAATAGAACAAAGCACATAGACATCAAGTATCATTTTATTCGTGAGTGTGTACTGGATAACAAAGTTGAAATAAGGTACATGTCAACTGATAAGATGATAGCGGACATTTTAACTAAAAGTGTTCACAGCCCGAAGCTTAGAGAATTTTTAAAGGATTTATCCATGTCAAATTATTCTATTAAGAGGGCGAATGACTAGTTAGATGTTTTGATGTGTTATGTTTTTTAATAGTGTTTTGTGTAATAGATAATTTTTTCTAAATTTTATTTCGTTATGCATGCCTTATTTTGTTAGATTTCTTCTGTTTTTGTACTCTACTTTTGGGTACAGCGTAGTACAGACGGACACAGAAGTGTTAGTAATTTAATTAGTTTTATGTACCGAGTACTGACAAGTACAGATGGGATCATACGCATGTGTAATAGATTAAGGGGGCGTATTGGAGGTCGCATATTGTATGCCACTGGCTTGTGTATAATCCTATTTACACATGTCTGTCTGATTTTAAATATTCATAGTTACGAGTTGTTTATGTTTTATACTTGTCACTTGCACATAAAAATATGGACCACGAATATATGTTCAACTATCTGACCACTGCTGCTGTTCTTATTATAATCAATTTTCAATAGAAATTAACATCGGTCGGATTCGAATGTTCGATTCAGCTGTTCTTTAGCCATCGTTCGAAAATCATTCTCATTGAAATGTTCCAAAAAACATTAAAAAAATCCTCAGTGACCATTTTTTGACACTGAGATGAGATTATACTATATTTTGCTGCAAAAAGACTGATGAAAATGTTAACAAAACGTAACAAATTATCGATATCCACAGGAGATACCAATAATTTGTAGTGTCATTTACAAATTGAGTGCTTTCATTTGATTATTATCTTTTATACACTTACATAAATATTAAATACTTAATTACACGTAATAGAAATATTTCATACTTCTAATATGGGTTTTGGCAATGAGTTGTGCCAAAATGGCGACATACAAATTGTCTTTCTCCATTTTTGGCATTTTTTATTACTTTATCATATAATGGGTGATTTTTTAAGCGTAGTTTTTTTTAAAATCGAATAAAACACTCAATTTCATCATATATTCAAAATTTTTATTGAAATTGATAACTTGGCTTTTGCCATTTACATTTTAAAGATAACTTCATGTAAATGTTGTCCGCGGCTCCGTTTGAAATGGTCCATTCGAAAGGTCCAATTTTGCGTCACTTTTTCGAGCATTTCGGCCTGTATCCCACGAATTACGCGTGTTATGTTATCCTGTAAGGCTTCAATCGTGTTCGGCTTGTCCACATACACTAACGACTTTACATAACCCCACAAGAAATAATCCAGAGGCGTCGAATCGCATGATCTTGGCGGCCAATTCACAGGACCATTTCGAGAGATAAGCTGCTCACCAAATTCATCCTTCAACATGTCCATTGTTTCACGAGCTGGGTGGCATGTGGCACCGTCTTGCTGAAACCACATGTCAACCAAGTTCAACTCGGCCAACTGGGTAAAAAAAGTTGCGTATCATGGCTCGATATCGTTCGCCGTTGACGGTAACGTTTCTTCCACGGTCTTTCACGATCATCATTAACACTGGACGCTATGGCTGCAATATTCTCTTCAGTACGCACTGTACGCATGCGAGACAATGGTTTGATGTCCAACAAAGTAAACTTGGTGCGAAATTTGGTGATAACAGCACGAATTGTTGATTCACCAGGTCGATTATGACGACCATAATATGGTCGTAACAAACGATACACATTTTTCACGGAGCACGAATTTTGATAGTAAATTTCAACAATTTGCAATCGTTGCTCGTTTGTAAGTCTTTCCATGATGAAATGGCAGAGTATACTGAAAACTTTTCACTTTGACAGATGACGTTTGGATGCCATTACCAACCAGTGCCGCCAACCTGAAAAACTTAACTCTTAAAAAATCACCCGTTATAACCTAACCTACTTTAACAGCCAAATATTTCATGAATTCGTAAGACGCAATCACTTTTCGTAAGAACAAGCGAAACAACGGTGATTTTTTCTTGCTTCAAGATTAATCGCCTTGTACTTACGTTATGCGTCTATAAAGTAAGTCGGATTTTTTGCATTGGAGCATTTTGGCAATTTTGGTAATCATGGTTAATTTTACCCCAAATTTGGTCCATGTTTTTTTTATTACATTTTAATAATGTTATTGAAAGAATGGTTTACACCGAACGCATATTGTCAATTAACAAATACCTACAGCGTTGACATGCAATCACTAATAAACGTACAACATACAGACACTCTCTCACATCAACACAACTGACAAACCACAATCAATTTTCACCAAAAATGTAACTTTTTATATAAAAATTGTGTATATAGGAACGAAGGAGCCTGGTTCTCACAACATAGGGAATCCTAGTGTGAGTATGAATTAACAAATACCAATTGTTGAATAATTGTTAAAAATTTTGCTGAGTTATAAAGTTTAAGCCTTCTACGCTATACAGGTACCTATATAATATGAATGTGTTGCTAACGCTCCGTTAACGTTTCCTGACGTTCAAAATGTCCTTTAGTGAGTGATGGCGTAAAAAGGTTGTTTACACAGATACTTTTGGACAAAATGTACGTCATATATGTACTTTGAAGGTACCTTTGTTTTTCGTATTAATTAGCAGCCTTATTTATAAAAATCTTGCTAATCACCGATTAGCCAGTTTATAGCGGACTAATTAGCGCTTAATCTATGATTAATTTTTCTTTATTTTATAAACGCTAGTTAGCAGGTGATTAGTAGCGAGACGAAATAGCGGTAGAATTTTGCGTTTAGCACCTCAGGTTATATTCAAAGTAAGGCTAGAAACAGATTTTAAAGAATAAAGTTATCAACAACGATTTTTTTTGCCTGTCGTGACTTTACCAGACAAAAGTCAATAATTCATCGGAAAGTTTTAATGAAATAATTTATGTTTAATTCATTGTGTTTGCGATGGTAGCAATGTAAATGTCTGAGGGACGGAAGGACGCAATTTTTTTTGGTCTGTGGTGCCCCAATGATACGAGTATCGACTCTTTCCGGCACAAAGTAAATTTGCCCAAAATGGTCACCCAAAGATCATTTCGAGTAAATTTACGTTGTGATGCAGTCTTACTAAGTTTTTCACGCTCTTTCGATCTGTATATTTAAAATTACACTACGGTGAAAACAATGGTTTTTACTACCCAACATTTTCTCAAAGATAAACATCACTTTTTCGCAAAACCGATAAAACACATTTTGTTTTTCATTACGACAGCAAACTTGGTGTAACTACAAACACACATAATTCTCGAATGAAAAACAGGGTAAAACACAGTAACAAATCAAATTGTGATTTACGGCCTGCAAAAAAATATTGTGCCAACTCTTTGATGCTAAGAAAAAAATTTTTCATGCTCACAACTGCCCTATCAATCTCAGATTATCGAATGTATTCCTCAAACTGATGAAGAGGATGAAGTTGAAAGCTTTCAATAAACACTTGAATAATGTCACTAAGATAAAATGTAGAAGTTTATTTATTTAACCATTTATGTACCCACATATAAACAGACAAGAAAAAAGAACAGAGAAATAGATACAAAGGTAATGCTTATTTCTAAAGTAATCTCTTCCAGCATACCTGCCGTGCGATTCTGTAACCATCTCACCGTGAAAACTTGGCTGAAGTGAGCGTGGAGTGAGCTGTCATTAGGGATTAACACTATTGACACTGCTCACTTCAAGTTCACTTCACTTATGATTTCACGGTGAGATTTTTACAGAATCAACCGGTTGCAATGGGAAAGTAGATAAATAGAAGTATACAGCGTCGGTAAGAGTAAAAGAGAAATAAGAAGAAATTTGTTGTTGATTGCCAACGTTTTTACACAATTAATGTTGTGATTTATCTATAGTTACAAGAAATAGTTAATACGCTTTATTAATTTGAATCATAAGGTAACCTTTTTTAATTACTCAAAACTAAAGTTGTTATTAATTAAGTACCTACTCTTTTTTTTCAATTGTGATTGATTTAGTTAATAGTAATTATTTCCATAAAACTTTTATTTGGAGAGATTAATTAAAATCATCCATCTGCCTAGCCTTTTCCCAACTATATTGGGGTGGGCTTCCAGTCTAACCGGATGCAGCTGAATACCTGTATTTTACATGGAGCGACTGCCTATCTGACCTCCACAACCCAGTTACTGGGTAATATGATATCCCTTGGTAAGACTGGTTGTCAGACTTTCGGGCTTCTGACTACCCGTAACGACTGTCAAAGATCCACAAATGACAGCCGGGACCAACGTCTTAACGTGCTTTCCGAGACACGGAGGGGTCTTGGTATGTAAAGATGGTCACCCATCTACGGCAACCGCGGCAAGCGTAGCTTAACCTGATCGATCGACCCATGCGGCTGTTATTGCTTAGCCACAATCCCCTTCTCGATTTTCACCCTCTCTCTTTTATGTACTATGTTAAACAATTTGCTCTTACAGACAGCAAGTTACTCTTACAGCAGTTTAAAATAGTACTGACGCCAGCACATCAAGCTACTACAACCTGTCAAATTTCTTTAACAAATTTTCAACTTTATCGCTAAAGCATAAGGTTCAAAGTTGACTGGGAAAATTTGACAGTTTCGGATAGCTTGATGTGCTGGCGTCTGTACATAAACGGATGGCCTGCAGCGACCATTTTGTTTAATTTAACGCTATTTTAATTTATCGTCTGATCTAATGAGAGAGAGACGTAATATTAGGTAGGTATTGTGGTCTTTTTTTGCTGGCGTTCGTACAAACAAAACAGTTCAGGGGCCACATAACGAAGTATTAATGCCATCATGACTCCAGTGCGAAAAAGGGTGCTATCGGTCATGTATAGCTTCGTTTCTCTCTTACACTGAAATCATAGTGGCATTAAACAGTCGTAATACGGCACGTAATTAGTACCTGCGATTATTTATTTATTTATTTATCCTCCTACTGGAACGCTATATAGCAATTACACCATCGGAGCAAAAAATTACTTAATGTGCTGCTTCCCATCCATCCTGTGCGTGGTGGACATCGAACGGGCGGCGATGGAACACGCACGCTCACACAGCGTTAGCTCAATAGTGCCATTACTCCATCCAAATCGCGCACATTCTTTGCGATTTTTTGAGATACAATTAATTTTTCAAAATAAAAGCATTTTAATTGTTAAAACGGAAATTTTTGGTGTGTAGTCCTGATTATTATTAATTATGTCAGCAACAACAACGACCGCCATTGTTAATGATTAAAATTTTTGTTGTTGTCGTCGACACAATTTGTTCAGGTTACATGGCTGTTGTCCTCCTTTTTTTCAGGCGGAAAGGGAAAAGTCATTCCAAAGTGTTAATTAAGATTAAATGTTGTTAATCAGTCGAGTGATTGTGGAAGCCCTTAGCGGTCATAAAGCGGAACTTTTTTGCGCACTACGGGATTTGTACTGTTCCACGCTATATCCACAATAAAAAAAAAAACATGTGGGGTCGGAGGACCCCCGGCAGGAACGAAGTTCAAAATGAAAATCCAAGATGGTGGCTGCGAAAATTTAAAAATTTTCGATGTCGCCATCTTAGATTTTCATTTTGCCCTCACTATCGGCTTCAGCGCCCTCGAAAACCATAAAAACGATACCCATGACGAAAAATTTGAAAATTTTTGCAGCCGCCATCTTGGATTTTTATTTTGCTCTCACTATCGGCTTTAGCACTCTTGAAAATCATGAAAACGACATCCATGAAGAAAAATTCTCACCGAATCATCATGAATGTCATTGAATCGTTCCAGAAATCAGGCATTTGCATTTAATAAACAAGCGGAATAAGAGTTTGGGTTTTGAGTTTTTTTTTTTTTCAGTTTTTTTTTTTTTTTTTTTATTGAGGTATAGGAATAATATCGTATTATCTACCTTTGTAAATATACGCTGCAAGTATGCGCTCATACATGGACAAACAAGTTATGGCTTAGGAAGGTTTAGTGAGAACTGTTTCTTGATTCGTAGTCAAACCAAGTATAACAATTTGTTAGATTAACTATAGTCAACTAATAGTTAAAGGGCTATTTCGTTTTTCAATATCTATTTTAAGTATAGGTAATTAGGTAGTCAAACTTAACCATTGGCTATTATATTGCCAATGAGTGAATGTATTGTGAATGAGTGTAATGAGAAATCATTTCCTAAAAATAGTTATGTTTTTTGGGGGTAACATTTTCTATGTGACAACACTAGCCATAATGGTGGATTACTTACGTGGTCTAAAAATTTTCGGCCTTCTCATTAACACGTACTCCGCAAAAATATCATCGTCTGATGAACTTTCCGACATACTTATACATATCTAACTATGTTTAAATCCAAGATAAATACGACGTTACGACAAGAAAACTTGTACAAAACAGCTGTTGTGATTGAGTTGACTATCCGCCATATTGTTAGCTCTCCAACTTCGGGTGGTTAATTTTTTTAACTAATCGTTAGTTATTTGACCAATGGATATATTAACAATTGATCAAAAAACACATTTTGCCAAAATTTAACCTTTAGTTACTATTTTTAACAATTGGTTGAGTTAACTACGGATCAAAAACCGGACCTTAGGGTACGGACCCTTTAAACATTGAATTAACTCTGTGAATCGAGTCGAAAAAGGCGGCAGACCGGTCGTTCCTTTATTAAGGTACCTTCAGTATATAGGGTGACTGGTAATTACTGACCGATACTTAAACACATGATTCTACTCATGACAACAAACAAGTTTTATAATGGGACAAAAAGTGAAATGACGAATAAAAATATCAGATGTTCCCTATATTTTGACGACTCGTACGAACATAAATGTAGGGAACAGCTGATTTTTTTTTCGCGATTTCGGATTTGGTCCGATAGTAAAAGTTGTTTGTAATGATGAGTAGAATCATGTGCTTAAGTTTCGGTCACTAATTACCAGTCACCCTATATACAGTAAAAGCAAAAAACAAATAAAAATAAAAAAAATAATAATAAAAACAATATTAATATAATAAATATTATAGATATTAATTTAATATAGATCTATTAGATATTAAATTATAATATATCAAAGAAGTGATGAGGCTTGGGAGCGGGCATGCGCTCCCGTTTGAAGTTCTGTTTGTTTCTTCTCATAGAGATCGCATCCACGGACCGAAGCGCGCGTTCCCGCCGTCACCTGCAAACTACAAACTCTTAACGTGTCGAAAATACTAAAAAAAAGTAAAGGATTTTGTACCCTGTGACCAGTAATTTTTTGTTGAAAACAGTTCGAAGACATGCGAAGCTTAGCGATAAAATATAACACCGTGATGTGAAGTTACAGTTAAGTTTTGTTTAATCCTAATAACATGTAAAAGTGTAATGTAACTGCTGACGAAAGAACTTAAATGGCTCTTGCATAAAATCCTGGGTTTTGGTGAGTATTAAATACTTATAAATTAGTACATATTTACGGGTGTGTAATATATGGTATAATAACAGATAGTACCTATAATATCACGTGAAGAAACTTTCACATGATATAATTTTAATATGCCATAAAAACAAATAAGCTAATTTCATGTGATCGAATTTTATATTTCATGTAACCTTATTTTGCTCTAATAAAACTTAGTATAACGTTCATTTCATATAATTTACAATTTGTATAATGCTCTTTTTATATAATGAAAATTTCAGTTGACCCAATTTTCATATTTACTAATTTTCTGCCAAAATGATGTAATGAATAAGTAAATATCAAGAAACAGGACCTAACCTTTACAACAGAACTTTTTATGATTTTGCATGACAGCGGATAGCATAAAGTTCATTTCGCAGAAAATCGCTTGGCAAACATTTATCATACATTTAAAACTCATAATTTTGTAAGTCAGAATCAACTTTAGGCATAAACGTATACATAATAATTAAAAAAATCGGCAAAGTTCGTGTCGGACCACGCACAATGAAGAGTTCCGTAGTTGAAATGAATTTATCCCAAGAACAAACTTAACATTGTAGTTGAAAATCATATTCTCCCATACATTGCAACTGCAAATGTAAGTTGGCCGACTATTACTTGTAAACTTGTAAAGCCTAATTAGCTGTGATAGTTTTCCTTTTGACTGCTACCGTGAATTTTTTCACATACCATAGGTACACCTGCAGCGGGCCGGGTGAGTGGACGAGATCTCCCTCTCCCTTTCCGCTGCCTCCTTCTGCGATACAGTCATCTCGCAGAAGGAAACCATCGCGTCCCAGGACTCTTTGCAGCCGACCATCGACTCGACTAGGGCCGGCAGCGACAGGTCACTGCCTACTTTTGAGATCAGGGCAATTCACGGCTTCTCACAAGCGGCACCCTCTACCCGCGTATGCCGCGCCGTGTCCTCCCGGCAGTCGACGCAGTGGTGAAACCGGGCGGCCGGCTCCCTGTTTATGCGACACAGGTACTTGCCGAAGCAACCATACCCCGAGAACACCTGCGTCACTCAAAACGACAGGGAGTCGCGCCTCCTCCCGAGCCAGCGCTTGAAACCTTACCTAAGCTAACGAAAATGGCGTTTAAAATTGGTCACTGTTCTAACCTAACCTAACGAAAATGGCAGGCAATTCTAATCAGTTTTTGTAAAAATATACAACGCAAAGTATACGTTTCTAAATTATCTTAAACGATACTTATAGATTTTGAATATTATGGTAACTGAATATTATACTAATTGAATATTAATTCAACAAAATGATAAACTTATTAAAACAGCTGTGGCTTATTCAGTTAATTTAATTATTCAACATCTAATAAATTAAAATAAGAAAACTTTTACATACTTCATAAATTCTGTTGTTATTGTTAAACGTTGGCTGGCTCATCAGCTGAAGTTTCTTTAGAAAAAAACAGCTCTTTTTGTTTGGCATCTACTTACATAAATAATGAACGATTGAATCTTTGTTGACTGCTTCTTTCTAGTAAATAATACTGCTATTGTGAAAGCACTATGAAAAAACTGGTTCATTAATTATGTTAGAATAAAAGGCGGAAGCTTACTCAATAGATTTGCTTAGTCAACCCTCATATTTATAATCCATGATTCGGATTTTGCCCTTAGTGAGAGTTCATTAGACGAAGACCCGAATTTTCGCTTAATCCCAGAAAGGGCGCTCAGATCAATCGAAGGTCGAAACCCAAAAGAGTTGTCGGCGTTTCATTAATCAGACTTAAAGTAAATGTTGGTAGTGTGTGTTTATTTACAACTTTTTGTTCGGTGCGAATTCGCGAACATACGAATTTCATCCTTATACGCTTTTCGTACAATGAGAAGTCAGCTTATACTGGAAATGTATAGCTTGATATGTCATCGTGCGTTCCCATGTATACCTACAAAATTTTAATGAGAATTTGATTCTAATGACATGTATTCGTGTATCTAGTTTAGAACTTACAGTTTTTATAGTCGTGTGCTTTTACAGTATTAGAGCCAATTGTTTATTATTCATAAGGATATTCTACTGTCGTGTACGAGTATTCAGGGTGGCATGGGATATCGATGCGCAATCTGAAACCATGGATTCAGTACAGGCGGCCAATTCTGTAAAAATCTCACCGTGAAAACTTGCGTGGAGTGAGCTGTCAGTGTCATACCACTGGTGCTAGGGATTGACCAAGCAAACATTTACAATCATAATCGAGATTTTAGTAATATTTTTTATGCTAATTCTGTTGATCATTTTATATAATTTCAAAGCTAGTATTTCAGTTTTCAAAATAGTAATGGTTTGCCAATTAAAATACTAGCTTTGAAATTATATACAATTATCAATAGAATTAGCATAAAAATCTCGATTATGATTGTAAAATACTTGGTCAATCCCTAGTATCAGGTGGGATGACACTGACAGCTCACTTCACGCTCACTTCACTCATGTTTTCACGGTGAGATGTTTACAGAATCGCACTACAGGTTACAATTTGCACGTCAATGTCCCTGCCACCCTGTTTATTCAGATTGTTCGAAGAGAATAGATACCTACGTTTCGAATAGTAGGTATAGGAGATCCGTTCGAGTCTGAATCTAGCCGACTTATTCAGACAGGTGATATATCATCTGTTTCTTTCGGAATAAGTCAGCGCCAAGTGTTTTTCAAAACAAGGTTTTCTATACGTGGCTCTAGCTAGACTTAATTGATGCTGCATCATACGTTTGACAATGAACATTAGCATTAAAATATTCACATTGAAAGCACCGAAGCTTTGTTAAGTTTAAGTAGGTTCTGGTCAGTTAACTGTCTCTTTTTTTTAATTATTTTATCTTGTAAGAACTACTCAAAGGGATTATGACGTACTTGTTAATTATAGGAGTAGAGAGCAAAGTTTACGCGTTGTTTGTTGGGTGATAATTAGGCTAAAGTCGTACTATTTGCGGTTGTCTCATATTTTTAATACGCGTAACAATTATATGGTTTGATTTTCAGTTCATCAATGCTTATAAGTAGGTCTTAGTAAGGAATATGTACCATAATTTAAAAAATAGGTAACCAGAACCGAGAAGCTCTTTACAAGATTGAACAAGATTAATTTTCTCATTGAATAGGATCAATATTTCATTACGTGGAGTACAACGAAGTCAGTATTTTCAATATACGCGTTTTTCGGATACTTAATATTGTTTCCGATTTTTTGCTGAACAATAAACATATAATTACCCAACAATTATAACTTATTTTAATTCAAAACACTAATTAATTTCCCGAGACCCGAAATTATAATTATTTCTAAATATACATAAGTACCTACTACAACTTCAAGTGTCCATTGATTTGATAAGTTAAAAGAATACAAAGTCATGTGAGGCGGAGTCGCGGGCACAGCTAGTGTTTCAGTTAGAAGATTAGAGTATGAACAAATATACCGCTTCCTCATACTCGTACAGTGCTTCAAAAAAATAAAATAACTGCAAGCAAACTTAGTATAGTACTCTCATCATCTGCCTAGCCTTTTCCCAACTATGTTGGGGTCGGCTTCCAGTCTAACCGGATGCAGCTGAATACCAGTATTTTACATGGAGCGACTGCCTATCTGACCTCCACAACCCAGTTACTGGGTAATACGATACCCCTAGGTAAGACTGGTTGTCAGACTTTCGGGCTTCTGACTACCCGTAACGACTGTCAAAGACCTACGAATGACAGCCGGGACCAACGGCTTAACGTGCTTTCCGAGGCACGGAGGGGTCTCGGTATGTAAAGATGGTCACCCATCCACAGACTAACCGCGGCAAGCGTAGCTTAACCTGATCGATCGACCTGTGCGGCTGTTATTATTTAGCCACAGGCCCCTCCTTAGGATAGTACTCTGCTAATCCAATTAGTATATGTACATTTCACTAGTATTTTCTATTAATTCTGCTGCCAAGGAAAAATGCCGTCTTACTGATACTGTAGGTATGCCTCGTAACTTTTAAACAGACTCTGTTTGATCGGTGAATTTTAAGGCCCGTGGGACATTTGAACTTCATGTCTAAGTATCCCAGGAATCGGTCATATCTTGGGGGAGTCGCAGGTGTTTATTATGGGCGTTAACCACTTTGCATTTCGTTGGCTACGGATTAACAGGCATTTTTTGGGTACGCTCGTTCCATCGTAAAACTCATCCATCACTATCCTCCAGGTACGTAAGAGTTCAAGAATAAAAATAATAAATAAAGTAGTAATCCAATGGAAAAAATAAACGATTTCTATTTGATCCTTTAAACTTGAATTAAAATATTATTTCAAACAGCTTTTAAATTATGCCTTCAACTGCAGGCTTGTAATCATCGTTGCTTTTCAACAACTCACGAACTATTCAATTGCAGGCACATTTTTCTTTGATTTTTAATTCTCTTATTTCTTGGGTTCCTGTGCGTGTACTACGCACAGTTTGAGTACTGCTTTTATTAATTATTCAATCAGACATGGCTGATTCGACAAAATGCCTTACGAGATTTGGTTGGCGGCGGGTAAACAGGTATTTTTGGGTACGCTCGTTCCATCACAGACCTCATCCATCACTGTCCTTCAAAGTCCTTAAAAGAAATCGTTTATTGAACTTGAATTTAAATTTCATAAAGCTTTTAAATTATGCCTTCAACTGTGACATGTGATCACCGTTGCTTTTCAACAAGACACGAACAACCCTAGTTATTTATTATTATTATTTATTCATCATTAATAAACAACAGACTCATTATTAGGCACACAATTTCAAAAACAATAGACAGTTAAATATAGTAAAAATAAAAATTAAATTAAATCACATTATTGGTCATCAAAAAATAAATAAAATATAATAATTATAATTTTCTAACCGGCATTGGAACAGCAACATGCTTGCCACATACATGCCGGACATAAGCGCAGTCCAACCTATCGGCGATCGTTACCAGGATGACATTGGCTATTGCAACCAACCTATTAATTTTAATTCTCTTATTTAATGAAAGTAGAGGCACAGTTTAGATAGTGATCTTACTAATTTCGGCAAAAAGCGCCGAGGATTTCAACAAAAGTTACGGTAAAGATCTTTGACAAAATTGACATTATTCTGAACAAAAGTATTCGCCGGGATTTTTCAGCTGTAATTTATAAGGATTGCGCTGTAGCACGTTTGTCATGTTATGTTTATGTAGGAATTATCGTGACGAAGCGAAATTGAAATTGGATTGGATTATTGATTATTGATTCGATAGGAACATAATATTATTTGATTTCAGTTATTTCCTTTATTCATGTGTCTGTGTGTAAAGTTTAACTGCCTCGTTAGTTTCGTGGATGCAAGCGTGACTGCTGAGCGTGGGGTTCGATTCCCAGATCGGACAAAGTGTTATTGGGTTTTTCATTAGGAAGTTCTTATTAACCGTCCGGAGTTTGGAAGTTGTCGGTTCAATACCCCCGAGCCTCGGAAAGCACGTAAAGCCGTTGGTCCTGGGCCTGATCTCCCCCCGGTCGTGTTGGATTACCGGCCCATTGGACTATGAAAGTAAAGGAACAGACAGTGCACCTGTCTTTACGCCACACACTTGTGCACTATAATATCTCCTGCGTATACCTGGCTAATCTCCGTTGAGATTTGCCACCGTGACCGAAATCGGTCGGGAGGCTATTATTACGTGGGTGGATTAAATATAAACCGGACTTAAGTAAAAAAAAATACGCACGTATTATTGTACTCGTAAAAAAAAGGAATATATTTTATTTTTCTACATAATCTCCCCTTCTATTAACACATTTTTCCCAGCGCAGGGGATGTTTCTTGATGCCAGTATCGAAGAATGTAGTCGGTCGTGCCTTTAGCCAATTGCACACAAATGATTCTACTATCTGGTCAGTGTGAAAACGGCGTCCTCCACTTGAATTTTTTTTTGTGCCATTCCTACACTTGAGTTCTTGAAAGCGTATTCTTATCGAACTGTAGAGGCAATGGATGCAAAATTTCGGAAGGTTTTATGCCCTCCCGTGTTAAAAAAAATTATGATAAGTTGTTGCTCAACAGACTTATATACCTCCTGCACATACATGATGCTACTGGCGTGCAATAAACTAAAGTGAGCCGGAGCAGTATACCCCCCTCCCCTAGATGATCCCCCCTAACACATACAACAGCACCAAGCGCGTCACTTCACTCAGCGACCAGTAATAAAAAAAAGTCCTGTTTATATTTGATTCACCTAATATAATGTAGAGAAGTCATTTTGCATACATAAATAAGGCTTGATGTACTTTATGTTTAGAATTCGTCATGTTCGGTATGTCACATTCGGTACGTCACAATTACAATTTGTGTCTCTAGTTTATCAGTATTATGCGAACATTATTTAAGGTAACACCGACCCTTTAACACGTTCAACGCCATGTCGGACATTGCTGGTTAAGTGTCGCCCAGCAATGTCTGACATGGCGTTGAACGTGTCAAATTAATGATCCGAATGTGCGCGAAAACCCGCCCTACCATTATCTATCTCTCACGGTGCTTTATTATAACTACCGTTTGGCAGTATGAATATGAAAATTTGCGAAATGGTGTTAATTAATCAATCACGATTGTAAGGCGAAAGGATTCTGAGAGGTATGCTGCAGGCTAAATGCTTTTGCAGGCTAATTTTCGAACATATGGAGCAATGGATTAGCAATATGCTTCAAAATTATTCAAATTGAGAGTAATAGTGTGTTACGCAATTAGGGTGCAGGTACACAATCAATTATAATCTGAATCCTTTTGAAAGATATTGTTAATCCATTGCTTCATAATTATGGTGAAACAATTTGTCTACACAACAAAGTAAATAACGCAATGAATATTGTTAAACTGTCAAAACGAAAGCGATTGCTACTGTAAGTTGTATTACGCAATTACACCGCATGTCCTGAATTTACACATAGGATAAAATATTTTCGGACTTTTTTTTGCAGCAGCTGGTTGTACAGACGCCAGCACATCAAGCTACCCGAAACTGTCAGATGTACATAAAAACTTTATTTGAAGTGAAAACGACTTACGAACAAGGACACCGACTTGCGATGTTATTTATTTATTTAATACTTCAAGCACATAAATATACAGAGGCGGGCTGTATATAAAACGAATTTATAATATCTTGTTTATTTGCCTACAATGAGCACGACCGAGGGGCAATGTGTTAGGCTATAAAAAATCACAGAGCGGGAAATCGTGCTCTTTGTGTTATTTACGGTAGCATAATGTAATACTCGTAAAAAAATATTCTATATCTACCCACGAACATCTTCGAAGTTTTGTAAAACTCACACGTTGTACCGATTTGTGTGTCCTTCACCACACAATCCTCACCTTTGAAAACTTCATAAAAAACAATTTTGAGAACGCCAAAGAATAGTCAAGAAATAGTCATAAATAGTCACAAAGGTCAAAAAACGAGTCGCAGTATAATCCCAAAGCGATGAGTTGGTTATAGCTATAAATTGGTGAAGATTGTGAGGATTGTGTGGTGAATGTCTCCACACAATCCTCACCCTAGTTCTACCAAACGGCTGGGAGTATCGACTTGGTTTGAATTCCAAAAAATAGTCAAGAAATAGTCGTAACGCTATGCCAAATCTCGAAAATAGTCATGAAGTGATTCCAGAGATATAAAGGTGCCTTGCTGAGGATTACGTGGTGAACCTCTCTCGCCACAATCCTCACCTGGTTACCGCGGTACCCTTACGTTTTTGAATTTGAATTCGATGTCAAACAATAGTCAAGAAATAGTCGTCTGCAACCATGATAATTTGAACCTGTTTACGATGTAGAAGTATGTTAAACTTCCATGTAAACTTCTACATATATTTTTCGAGTCGGGTACAGTCGAGCACAAAATTACTAAGCAAGTGGGTATTTTTTGTGGTCATCTTATTTTTTGGTTGTATTAAAACGGTATAATTGTTACTTATGTAACTATTTTAGGTAGGTATTTTAAGTATGTGTTATATTATGCAATGTGCCGCTGCAATGGCGACATTAATTTGACACACATTTATGCGGTTCTGCGTTTTCGATTTATAAAGATATTTTAATTTCATTAAACGTTATTATTTATTGATTTATTTACAATTTTATAAAATAGCATCTTGGAGCAACCTGTAGCGCAGAGATGAAAACGGACGGAAAAAAGCCACGCCACTCGGAGTGCTCGCATTTTCACGCTTTTGTGTCTGACAACAGCCGGTCGATTCTGTAAAAATCTCACCGTGAAATCATAAGTGAAGTGAGCACTTAATAGTGTTAATCCCTAGCGAATGACAGCTCACTCCACGCTCACTTCACCCAAGCTTTCACGGTGAGATGGTTACAGAATTGCACGGCTGTTCATGTTACCCATTATAGAGCTTATGAATTTCGAATTCTAATCAGGTTGGATCTGAAATAATGTGGTTGCATTTTCGGGCACACTTGTCATGCGTGCTCGCAAAGTTGCAACACAAAAGTTAACATATGGCCTCCAGTTAGAGGCCGGCTCCGGAACAGGGGCGGAACCGGTTCGGTGAGATGGTTACAGAATCGCACGGCAGCTCTCGCAAACACCTATTGTTTATTTATAAACTACTGAAAATATAGAAGACAATGCCTGCACCAAACTATGAAAGGTATATTTTTATCAATGGGTGCCGACAATTTTGTTTACACTACCAGTAACAAAACATTTTGAGAATATTAAAACGCAAACCTTACGTAACAAAGGATAAATGATAAATGATACGAGTAATTGATTTATTTTCTGTAAGTAGGTTTGTACAAACACTTTTACATGTCAGTCATATTTTTTTAAACTAGATGAGGTCGGCGTTTCCTATCTGACTACTCTGAGAAGAAAGGCCGAAACAAACTCAGAGGTCACAGTCTCTTTTAAAGTCCAGACATAATCTTGGTCAGATCATGTGAAGACCATGTAGATTGGTGTCTAAAATGGTCTTTTGAGTAAAGAACCACACAGATTGAGCGCACCCATGGTCACCTCCGCAGCTTCAGCTTGCTGCTCGCCTCCGGTGACCAGCCCCAGTGGAGCATAGGCACCCGTGTGAGCCGTAACAGCTGCTACGGGTGTCAATGCTTTGTTACATCAGGCGGGGCTGGTCTCCCTCCACGCCTCCTGATTTTTATACAACGTGTAACGTTAAATGCGCAAAACCTCAGACACCCCAACTGATTTTTAATTCAATTGACCTATTTCAGACAGAAAATAAGTCATTAAAAAAATTGTAAAGGTTTTATGTGGTGTTTTAGTTTTACTGGCCATTCTGATCGTTTCTTGTGTCTGTGACGACGCTTTATTGAGGGAGGAGTCGTCACCGGGCCGCTGCGCCGCGCTGACATTGGCTTGCTTGACCTATTAACAAATAGACACGGCAACGTTTTTAATGAAGATTTTTTGAAAAATGTGACCTATATTAAAAAGTGGTTCAATTTTCTGCTCGTTATTCTGATCAAACTACTTTCAGGTTTTGCGCATTTAACGTTACACGTATACACTCTAAGGGTAGCAGCTAAAAAACTATCTGGAGTCGGGGTACGCCGATTCGGTTTTGGGACAAATTCGACCTATTTTAACGATGCGATGGCTGAGGTTTTTTCGTCCAATTTAGTATTTAATTCGGGCACTTAGAATTTTATTTGGTAGCTTGGATTAACTGTTTCCCACCGCTAGTAAAGGGAATCTGTGACGTTGTACTGTTTGCTGATGATACATCTCTTATTTTTAAAGTAGATAGGAATAGACAAGATTTTGACGACGTAAACAGTGCACTCTCAATAGTTACGGATTGGTTTACGTCAAATAACCTAGTTCTCAATGCCAAGAAAACGAAATGTGTAAAGTTCGCCTTACCGAATGTTAGAAATCTAGGACCCATCATCGTCTTAGATAAAGAGGCGCTTGAAACTGTGAGCTCGGCAGTTTTTCTGGGAATAACAGTAGATGCCAAACTTCAGTGGGGACCACATATATCGAGCCTAGCAGGAAGGCTCAGTTCGGCTGCCTACGCCGTCAGGAAAGTAAGACAGTACACTGACGTTGATACAGCTCGTTTAGTATATTTTAGTTATTTTCACAGCGTTATG
Source organism: Eremobia ochroleuca (assembly GCA_949629135.1). NCBI lineage: Eukaryota > Metazoa > Arthropoda > Insecta > Lepidoptera > Noctuidae > Eremobia > Eremobia ochroleuca. The sequence continues at coordinate 9,222,596 of OX451389.1, forward strand.
TCCTACGGTATTCTGCTGTGGGGCAAAGCAGCTGATATACAAAATATATTTGTCCTTCAAAAACGAGCTGTTCGAGCAATTTACCAGCTAGGTGCTAGAGTTTCTCTAAGAGATTTTTTTGAAGATATTGGTATTCTCACGGTTGCATCACAATTCATCTTTGCCAACATCTTATATATTAGGCAAAATATACACTTGTATACTAAAAACAGTGATATTCACAATGTTAACACCAGAAATAAGGACAAACTACGTGCTCCCTTCCACCGGCTTCATAAGGTTCATAACTCATTTGTTGGTCTTGGTATAGCCTTTTATAACAAGCTACCCTCTTCTTTGCTAGATTTGCCTTTTAATGCATTTAAATCTCAAGTAAAATCCAACCTTTGTTCAAAGGCATACTATTCTATCAACGACTACTTAAACGATAAGAATAGTTGGTCGCCCTGATTAACTCAAGACAATGTTTATGTTCTTTCTCCAGAATTAATTTACGAAGAATTACTGATAGGTTATATGAGCTCATTATACAATTGTTTTTTTATTGGGCTGTATAAGTCAAATCAGTTTAATTTAATTTTAATTTTATTATTGACATAATCAACCCATTGCAATGTTTTCTAATGAGTTGATTGCAATATGTGGTTAGCTAGTGACCTCGACAATTGATCATATTATTCTTACCTGAGCAACCGGCAGCAAGTTCGTCATGCTCCCTTAGATGTCACTGCTTGCGGTAGCGTCGGGGGTCGGGTTGTCTCCTTCCCTCAAATATGGCGAGGGGGGTAATGGCTGACCTTTGCGTTATGCTCGTGAACGGGTGCTGTTTGTGGTGACTGGTCGTCTTGCTGACCATGGTTTTATCATTGTTTTCATTATTAATAACTTGTTTATTTAGTTTCCTTATGCTCCTAGTTTATCATTTGTGACTTCAAGCGACAGCTATGTAAACTGAACCCAGCATTGTATAAATATGTTAGCGGTCACGCCCTTTATACCTGGAGGCTTTTATTTAATTTCCATTTATTCATTTTTGCTTGAGTACGTATAGTTTTTTATTGTATTTCTTGGTATATTGGCGTTGCTAGCTGACATATGGCAAATAATTTAATTTAGCGTTATGTGTCTTGTAATGTTAATTGCTTTGCATACCTTGTATTGTATTCAGTCAAGTATATTTTCTAACTGAACAGACAGCTGTGCTGCTGGGGAGTTTGTTGCGCCACTTCTTCTTCCCAGCGAAAGCACTAGGAAGTGGTGAAGGGCGGGCGTTTTGGGGGACTGTCTTTTGTAATTTTGACGTTCGAAAAGTGCTGATTCTCAGCCTAGTTTGAATAAATGACTTTTGATTTTGATTTTGATTTTGAGTAGCTCATTTTACGAATTTTAATCATTCATAATTATCGACAGTTAAATTGATTTTTCGCAAACATTATTTAACGTCGCTCAGTTTAGTATTAAAGTACCTCATTAACATTCATCCATATATTATTAATTTCGCCCAGTTGATAAAAAGAGAAGAGGCTCGTGTCCCAGGAGTGAGAACTTAATATGCTGATTATGCTATTATAAGAAATGTCAGGAGAATATGGTAGTTCCTTTGAGTTTTTGTCAACATACTCACTATGTTTTCAAAAACAAGCTTTCTTCTACCCGACACTGACTTTTTACACGGAGTAATTAGCGTTGAAAAAAGCAGGAAAAATTCCCGTTTATTTCCAATTCCCTTGTTTTTTTCAATGTTTCATTCGAAAGTTTCACGAAAATTTGTCAGTATATATTTCATGTTTTTTTTTCAATAAAACCGAAAAAAACCGAAAAATATGAAAGAAACTGGAAACTTTCATGTTTTTTTTATTCAAATCCGTTCTTACTATATTTAACTTAAGATTTTAGATGCTTTATCTCTTTCCATAATAATACGTAATAAAATGGAGGGTAGAATTAAAAAATATATCGGCGAGCTAAGCGCACCCGCCCCCACTGTTGTGCATCTGTGTGTATTTCACCTATTAAAATATATTTCAATTTCAATAAAACTTGTTTTTTTCAACTTTTCAAAACATCAAGCGAAACATTCGAAAGAATCCTGTTTCTTTTCAAAGGATACCTTCCGTTAATTTTTCTATGTAACATGCGAAAAAAACGGAAAAAAACCATAATTTGTTTTTTTCGTGAAAAAAACAAATTGTTATTTTCGGCATTTTCAACGCTAGGAGTAATACAGACGAAATTAAACACCAAGTTCCTAACACAATAAACACTGAGTTCATTGGATTAGCGATGCAAAGAAAATGTTGACTTAGTGAAAGATCAAGAAATCTTTTGTTGTTTCACCCAAACGATTCCTCGTACCCAGTTCCTCGTGGACCCAGTAGAGTCAGTCAAACATCAGTGATAACAATTTGACACTGGCAGCGCCTTTAAGTCGTAGCAGTAAAGGCGATTTTCGTGGTGCAAGTGTTGATTGCTGATCTGTGGTTGATTGTACAACAGGATAATCAAATCTTTGTTATCTGTAATTTAAGAACAGCACTACCCTTATCGACTAGGCCTATGGGGAAATAAATACAACGGCTGACGCCGAGGTTACGTCGATAAAGTCAAAGGGTACTGAAACGGAAGACATTTCCATAAGACTGATGGCTCACTAATTTGTTGCAAGGAAAATTTTGTAGGTACTAACTTTTTGTTATTCGAAAGTTGCGCCATCTTTCTTGTCCTGCCACATTTTCGTCTGCCTTAACGCTGTCATTTACAGGAAAATTATTAAAAAAGTTGGTAAGAACCGAACAAATTATAATAGAAATAGTGATGTAATTTTTTCGTTTTTTACTAGCTGTAACAAAATCTACACGTATCAGCCACCAACGAGCATTCTTGAAAGTAATACAAACGATAAAACATGAAAGCTCTAGAGAACATTTTTTTTTTCTTATCTAATCAACAGATGAGAAACTTCGAAGCTTTAGTGCTCCAATACATCTACATTTTACTTGAGAAATCTGAATAAAGAAAATAAAACCATTCAAACATTTACAATGCCACGTTTGGATAGCATAATCAGTCTATAATGTTTTCACTGCTGGGAGTCAGGCCTCCTCTCTGTGCGAGGGAGTGGGCCGTAATCCATCACGCGGTCCCAGTACGGGTTGGAACAGGCCGTCTTCGAATTTTTGTTTTTAGGAAATAACGGTTTCCTCATGATAAAAAAAAAAAAAAACATCTGCCTAGCCTTTTCCCAACTGTGTTGGGGTCGGCTTCCAGTCTAACCGGATGCAGCTGAATACCAGTATTTGACATGGAGCGACTGCCTATCTGACCTCCACAACCCAGTTACTGGGTAATACGATACCCCTAGGTAAGACTGGTTGTCAGACTTTCGGGCTTCTGACTACCTGTAACGACTGTCAAAGATCTACGAATGACAGCCGGGACCAACGGCTTAACGTGCTTTCCGAGGCACGGAGGGGTCTCGGTATCTAAATAGGGTCACCCATCCACAGACCAACCGCGGCAAGCGTAGCTTAACCTGATCGATCGACGATAAAAAAAACAAACAAAAAAGAAAAAAAAGAAAAAAGAAAAAGAAAGATGTTTTCCTCCACCGTTTTGAGAGCAGTGTTGATTAAAATAATTAACACAAAGTAAAGCGCCCGTTCGAAACTACGATCTAGTAACTCGTAAGTCGCGGCCGTTACGACTGGGCCACCACTGATCTCAATTTTGGATGATATTGTTTAAAAAAAAATACAATACAGCCCTCATTACTTACACCATAGTTACTTTCATGTGGTATTGTTTAAGAAGGAGGGGCCCGTGGCTTAATAATAACAGCCGCACAGGTCGATCGATGAGGTTAAGCTACGCTTGCCGCGGTTGGTCTGTGGATGGGTGACCATCTTTACATACCGAGACCCCTCCGTGCCTCGGAAAGCACGTTAAGCTGTTGGTCCCGGCTGTCATTCGTAGATCTTTGACAGTTGTTACGGGTAGTCAGAAGCCCGAAAATCTGACAACCAGTCTTACCTAGAGGTATCGTATTACCCAGTAACTGGGTTGTGGAGGTCAGATAGGCAGTCGCTCCATGTAAAATACTGGTATTCAGCTGCATCCGGTTAGACTGGAAGCCGACCCCAACATAGTTGGGAAAAGGCTAGGCAGATGATGGTATTGTTTAAGAAAAATTACACGGTTTCTTTGGTGATCATAAACGGCGATCATCAAACTTGCGCAACAAGGCACCGTTTAAAGCGTGGATTACATTTTCCAGTGGGACACCATCAGGTCATCCAATACATACATTAGATTACACACATTTATTGATTATTTGTAGGTATCTACATTTTTCTTGTTCACTCTAATCTCTTTTCCACTGGGGAGTACATACTGTGTGTTAGCAATATTGTAATAGATCATTCGCAGCGGGTGAGTGGTGCGTATCATATTCACGCTCCCTCGACACAATGATGAGCCACATCCACTTATAATGTTACACCCGCGATTGATAGTGGATGCATCTATAGGTATGGTTTTTTTTCAGGCTCAAAATTTTTTTTTTTTTTTTTTTTTTTTTTTTTTTCTACTCATGAATATGAACAACTTTCACTATGGGACCAACTCTGAAATCACAAAAACTAAATCAGCTGTTTAACACAAAAGTTCAGCACCTACTTGACCAAAATGTTTGAAACAGCTGATTTTTTCTTCGTGATATCAGAGTTGGTTTCATAGGGAAAGATATTCATATTCATCGGTGGAACACCCTGTAAAAATTTGGAGCCGGTAAAAAAAAGCATGCTGTATATGTTACCGTATGATTGTGAACACCGTACCATACTCTTTACAATATAACGTATTGATTTTCTTCTTCATCTCTCTCTTCTTCATATTTTACAAAGTCGCTACCAAGCTAAGGGCAGTGATTAATACCATCTCGTGTTTGATAGAGCCATTTGCCACCGCTAACCATAACTAGCTAGATTGCCTACGTTCAGCAATAATATAAAATAAATATAATAATAATAAAAATGTTTATTTTTCTTCCACAAATAACACTTATTAACTAAAACATAAAATGAAAAAAAAAAAATGAAAATAGTCAGACCTTTGCGACTACCGTGTTTCCAGACCAACAGTTTGTTGATAAATGCATACCATAGTATTTGCACTACGGCATCAGATTCGGGACTGCATGCAAGCGAGTACCATGCCATTCTGTCTGTCACTGTCAACTTACGGAATTAATAAGAGTAAACTGAAATTGTCTTAAGAATTTGAATTGATTGTATACAATGTGTAACGTTAAATGCGCAAAACCTGAAAATAATTTGATCAGAATAACGAGCAAAATTAATTGAACCACTTTTTAATATAGGTCACATTTTTCAAAAAATCTTCACTAAAAACGTTGCCGTGTCTATTTATTAATAGGTCAAGCAACCCAATGTCAGCGCGGCGCAGCGACCCGGTGACGACTCCTCCCTCGATAAAGCGTCGTCGCAGACGCAAGAAATGATGCGGAATGACGCAGAATGGCCAGTAAAACTAAAACAGCACATAAAACCTTTACAAAAATTTTTAATGACTTATTTTCTCTGTGAAATAGGTCAATTGAATTAAAAATCTGTTGGGGTGTCTGAGGTTTTGCGCATTTAACGTTACACGTTGTATAAGTCTACAGACATATGTAGTTGTAATAGAATTCATAAGTGTTATAGAACTCATATCGAACTGGCGCCACGTACGGAGATTATTGTAATCACAGTAGGTACTATTTCAGAAAGGAAGCCCCGATAGCAATATGTTTTCTACGACTCACGACTCACCGAGAACTTAATATGGATTAGGGGAAGCCCGGGTAAGACGCATATGTTAAGGGAAAATGTAAATAAAACCACAACCTGATAATCAACAGAACTCTTTTGGACTTTTTATTTGTACTTTGGTTATTCATCTTTGGAAAATATCAATCAAAATTAAAAAAACTTAAACAATTTCTATAAATAATGAAACATTTTAAAAAAGTATCAATTATTCGTTTTGCCCGGGGTGGTCGGGCAAAACGAATAAGCCTCAAGGGCAAAAAGAATTCATCGCAAAAGTAGCTGCCAGTTCCCATATAAGAGGTGCAATCCTCGTGAGCCCAACTTTTGCAATGCACCAAGCCTATCGTTCTTGCTAAAGATGTTGGCTCCGGCGCTCTTAGTACAATTTCTGAGTGTCGACGCTTGAAACCCGAAAACCAGTCGTACCCAGCTTTTCCATTTTTAAATGGATGAGAAATATTATTTTCAGTTGCATAATCAAATGCCAGTTTTAAAAAACTGAACGGGTAAGGCCAAAAACAGCAAAATGGCAAAACGGATACCTATCCGTTTTGCCCATATCCGTTTTGCCCAATGCACCAATATTTACAACAAGCGATGAGTTGAAATATTGTGAGTAGGTAAATAAAAAATAACAATTGTATATTACACTCATTTAAACTAGAAATACAATAAAAAAAACTTATTTATAAGTAACTGATTGATAACAGAAGAAGTTAGTGCCCAAACCTTCACAAAAATCGTAAGAAAACAATGAAAAATTATTTTTTTAATCTCCACAACGCATGTACTCACATATTGTTTTGATCGAATTGTCATGGCGTCGCCAGCCGCTCGAGCTTGGTCCAGCCAAAGGATGGTAACGCCATCTATTATAGATTTTCGGAAAAAACCATTATTCTTCTTACCCGCCCTATGCTTCTTGCCCGGCCTTCCCCTACGTGAGTGCAGTATTTGATCAAGCTATCATTAGCAAATTGTACTCAATTCATATCTCGTAATGGTTTACTGTTGTTACTAGATAATTCTGAGCTCACAGATGTTATTAATTCTGCGATACTGTTTGGTAATTAATGAGTTTGCTTTGATATGACGCGACGATTTTAAATACGAAACTAAATTAGAATTGCAACCTAACTCGCGGTCCCCTGGCACAGTCGAGCAAACATTATAATATGGAGTTTTGATTAAAATAACATGCCACTGTGTTTTCTGTTAGTAGTACAGACGCCAGCACAAGCTACGCGAAACTGTCATATTTCCCAATCAACTTTGAACCTTATGCTATAGCGATAAAGTTGAAAATCTATTAAAGAAATTTGACAGATTGTAGTAGCGTGATGAGCTGGCGTCTGTACATACCCAGTTAATATTGCCATATAGATTTGGATTTAGAAAAAAAATTCAGTACCTACCTTCGACGAAATGGGAGTTCAAGGTAGGGCAAAAATATTCCAAATTTTGCCTTGACAACCATTGTATCCTCATTGTAATGTAGATATCGACAACATGGCGAAATCATATAAATGATAAATAATGACGATATGTAGTTTAATGACTACGAGAACTAGGGTCCCGGATGTATGAATACATAAGTAGTCGTAACAATATAGCGTAACGACAATATTCCCTGAAGCGTACGTCAGGGAAGCATCATTATAAACTGTGGCGGCATGTACAACGCCACATGTGAACTACGCATCATATGACGTCACACAAAATCTTGCATGTGTGCACTGCCTTTCACTCTTCTTGGCATGCGATCCGCTTTCAAAGAAGACCTGAAAGCTACAGCTGCAGAATCGGTTAACGGAGAAACATTTCGGTTGTCCGGCGAAATGCTTGTTCGTGTTTCCAAATTTTGACACTGCGAACGATCCTGCAGACTTAAAATAAAATGTAAAAAATTAAACTTAAATTAAATTAATTAACTTAAATTAAACTTAAATTCAAATGTAAAATGGCGACTGTACGACCAATCCCTGTATCTTGTCATAATCAACCATCATCTTTTATCTTCAAAAATCTCTCTTCAGCAACTCACGTTATTCTTCATGACGATGCAGTCAGACGCCCCTTACCATGCACAGGTCCGTAGAAAGTCATTTATCGCGCCAGCGAAGGCAAAACTTTGACTTTGATGATTAAGGATCGAAACGTCGCTGTAAGTATTGATCGCGTCAAACCGGCTTACATGGAACACGCCAGTCCTACAGCCCTTAATCCTCCAACGAAAAAAAAAACACTGACACATCTACATCAAAACCAAAACAGCCAGATCCATCTCCAAACGAAGACGTCATTCGAACAACAACTACAAAACTGCCATGTACCACTCGGTGTGGTAGACGGGTCAAATTCAAGGATTTGTCCGATTTCTGTTGAATCGGTTCATTCTTCGACGTGAGAGAGTGGGGGGTGGGGGTGACGTTACGTATTGTGCATTTGTGAACGCACCTTAGAATACGTGGCGCCGCCTGTATTATGTTTATAAAAGTATTCATAAGTTAGCCAGAAACGCACCCTTGTTATGTGGTAAAGTGTTGCCACTTAACAAAGGTGCGTAACAAGCCACGATCCGGGGCGCAAACCCATAGCGTTTCTTAAGTAGTGTCCCACTCTTGCTTGTCAACCGTTGCGCACAACACTATAAACTCAAACTCAAAGCATTTATTTCAATTTAAAAAATCAATTTGAATTATCATTCATGATCGAGTCTTTTATATTCGATTTATTTTCGATTTGTTTCATAGAAACTTACGCTAGCGAGGCGCCACTTAACTGCACCGTAGCCTCAGGCCTCCGTAGCGCTACGACGAACCCCACGCTGTGCTACGGCGTAGCACACTTCGTGCTCGTATCGTTTACTCTGAAATCTGTCTGATTTTAATGCCATTTAGCGAGTAAACTAAACATCGGCCTTGTACTAAAATGTTCGTTTGTTGTGCTATGCTGATGTTTGCCTAGTGCGAAAATTGAATTGATTTGATAACCTTTTACTAATATTGGGTAAAGCACACCATCGTTATATCTGCCACCCACTGAAATTTGTCTTGGGCATACTACTGGTTGAGATATGTAAATGTAGAACGTTATTTACTTAAAAGAAAATTCTATTTTATCTTGGTTCATGAAATTAAATGAAAAATATTCAACTTAAATAAATGAACTTAAATAAACGAACCCCAAAAAAGTTAAAATAGTGTCTTTTTAAATTTCTGGCCTTTTTTCACAGTTGGTCGCAGAAACGTAGCTAGGAGACCCTGTACAAACGGGTAAGGTTAGGTGACCAATCGCGTGCGAGTCGAGCGAGCGGTGCCGCGGCAGTGTACGGCGAGCGCTACATTCAAGTTGTTCACAGTTACCCCAAAACAGGAATTATTAGAGCTTCGCAAAAAGTATTACTAAGCACTCTAATATAACGAATACGCCTTCATTATATTAGAGTGTTTAATAATATTTGTGGGCAAGCAAAATGAGAATAAAGTGAGGTATGGATATTAAATACATGAGAAATGAAGTCATAATTTTAGACGTCTGTATAAAACAAAACATTTAATCACGGCAGTGACTGGCAAGTCATCTTTTTCACAGCACTTTATTAACCTCAGAAGTCCTACGCAGTCGCCGGCAACAGCTAGTTTCTTATATTATCCTCCCCCTAGCAACCCACTCTGCAGGCATTAAAATAATATTTTGTTGCTTGTCTGTGGTCTAACGACAAAGTTATGGCTAGGCCTGGGTTTATCTTCCCGTGTCACCCATCGCGACGACCCACTGAGTGTCAAGTACCGCTGTAAAGCCGCGCATTTTATGCATGGGTAATTTATATAACTAACGCAAAATTTTCCACGATCACGTATTCTATATAAAAGGGCGAGAGGTCGAACTGTACCCGGCCGTAAATTGGGGATTAGGATAGATTCTTAGAAAAAGTTCCACATTTCGTATTGTACTTTTAAGTTTTGTACTGTAGAAATCAAAAATTGCTTTACAAAAAAAAAAAAAACTAAAACGAATATCTGAAAAAGACCATGGAAGAAAAAAATCTACAGTATGGCGTTAATATGTAGTCCAATCCGATCTAATAATCCGAAATGAAGTTAAGAATACTAGTCTTGGGTGTTGATACTTCTTGACGTTCCATAGATTCCGCCTCGTTAATCCTTATCTATTGTCTTGTGCCAGTAAAAGTTAGTCTGAGTTCTGTGAAAGTGTGTCACTATTTGTGTAATCTCGGCGGCTGACATCCATCTTCCAAGAGAGTCATAAACTTTTACTGACATTTGACGTAGTGTTCTGTTTACTTGTTACTATAACTAGGACTGGAATTAGTTTTAGAATCTATGTACCGCCGCGTTAAGCTGTCAAGATCTCAGTACTAGATAAAGATCTAGTCCTGCACTTAGCACAGAATGCTGAAAACTTTATCCTTGAATTCAGTCTGAGTTCTGTCAGGCAGTCTCAAGCGAAATGGTATATTTCCAAGAAAGGTAAAATCAATAAGTGTTAAGATTGGCTGTATCGTTATTATACACGAGGTTTAAATAATAAAACAATACAGGTCAATATTGAACGTCAAATAAGATAATAGAACGATGATATCTAGTACCAATTAACTACGGTTTGCTTAAATAATTGTAAAGTACACGATGTAGTCACTTACCCACAGCGTACAGGCGTCGGTTATCCTTTCTATATAAAATACTTAGTTTGCAATTTCCTACCAATCGGAAAAAGGAACGTCGTATGCGTAATTATGATAATATCAACGTCATAAAATACGTATTTAAATTACTTATTTCACGAGATTTGCTCAAGTATTTTACAAACTGCAATCTGCATATTATTATCGTAAAGCTTTTCCAAAAAAAAAAAAATAAACAACCGACTTCCAAAAAAAAAAAACACTACAAAGTGAAAAATAACTTTAATTTCGTTTTTTTGAACATTGTAAAAGCCGATTATTTTTAATAGAGTATCCGTCAAGCTTCTTGCCGGCTCTTCTCTATAGGAAACAACCAATTAGAATCGTGTACCTAGCTTCTGACGTTTCATATCTGCCCATGGAGGTTTATGTCAAAAAAAAAATATGTTTAATTAAATTGAATCCGCGTGAAAGTGGCCTAAGGCAACTTAAGTAGGTATCCGTAACTTACAGCGTCAGCCTCTTGGACAATATTGCAATATATTATGTAACTAAGTAATGGTTTCTTATTTCATCTCGTCTCAAAAACATTAACACTCTAAGTAAACGTGACTTGGGACGTTTAGGCAATTCTTACCGATGTTAAAATTACTCACTGGACTACAATATTAATCCGTTCCGAATGACATATTCATTATTTTCAGTAGCTATAAGTACTAACACTAGTTTCTAAGTTTTATTACCTATACTAAGCAATCAATGGACTCTGTCTGAAATATAAGATTTTTATTTATAATACAAATGAGAGCTCCCAAAAACACTTAAAAGCAACAATTTATTTATTACTAGCTGTGCCCCGCGGTTTCACCCGCATAAGTGGCGATTCCGTAAGAATATCCTATGTGTTAATCCTGGTTATAAACTATCTGTGTGCCAAATTTCATCCAAATCCGTTCAGCTGTTTGAGCGTGAAGAAGTAACAAACATAGTATAAACACACACTCATAAACTTTCGCCTTTTGTATTAGTGTGATAAAGTACAGCATGGAAACCTAATAACGTGTACCATATGGAATAGAATAAAAAATAATGAATTCTTATTGAATAAAAAAAGAAGTATAAATATAGTTGTTATAAGTTCTTATGTAAATCTTTTCTTTATCCACTTTAACATGAAATACAATTTGCCTATTTCCGACGGTGACAGAAAATATTCGGTCCAATGTTACATTTTTATTCTCAAAACTCGGAGATAAGTGTTTACCTTAGAATTTTACGATGAACTCGAAGGCTGTATGTTGACAGTTTGATCTTATTCCTTTTATTAGAAGCGTGTTCCTACGCCATGCTAGAAGCTCTCAGAAAATTATTAAACTTCGTGGTCTTAATCTGCAGTCCAATCTGAACCAATAATCCAAAGTTATCTGGCGTCCAAAATACAATTGTTGGCCTTAATGGGCTCCCGATTCGAAATACCTAGTTAAACTGATCTAGTAAGAAAAAAAAGGGCAAGAAACATTAAAATAAATAATCTCCATGTAATACCGGGAGGTTTATGTCTACAAAATATTAATTCTAAATTAGATAAGTATAGCACAGAAACCTCGATGTGTTTACATGTCTCCATTGCCCCGTGCGAAGCAAGACAAGCAGAGGCGGGTCGCTAGTCTACAGTAATATTATAAAAAGGAAAGATTTGATTGTTTGTTTGTATTGAATAGGCTCCGAAACTACTGAACCGATATGAAAAATTGTTTTACCATTAGAAGCCTGATGAACATAGGCTACTTTTTACCGCGGGAAAATGCTTCATTCCTACGGGAACACTGGTAATATGACAACGGGTAGTATGAATTATCCTTCCGTACTTTTTTCACATAATTTCTAAACGGCTGAACCGATTGGATTGAAATTTTACATGGGTATTTCGATGATTTCCTGGATTATTTTAAAAATACAATTGGACTCGGTAGGTGGCGTTGCTTTCAGTTTGTCAACTACTAAACGGCTTGACCGATTGTGTTGAAATTTTGTATGTATATTTCCATGGTTTCACAGACACGAATGTATTAAGCCTACCTAATCTATCTTTCTATACATATATAAATAAACCAATTACATTAACCACATTATTCAAGCAACATATTTTTAAACGGCGTGAATTCCAAATTCTACGCAAACGAAGTTGCGGGCGGATGCTAGTTATTCAATAAATTAAAATTGCAAAAGAAGGAAACTTGCTACAGCGCTTTGTTTTATTCATACGTTAGTGAACTTTCTCATGTTCAATCAATCCGGAAACACAAACAAATGAATGTGAAACAAAAGAACGTTTAAAATAATCACAGAATGTATTTCATACATCGGCTTACCGACGCATGGACCGAAATTTGATTAAGTAATTTACTTGTGCATTAGTTAGGAATATTATTGCAATTACAACTCTAACTTAAAAAGGTTGTTTATTAGGTGTGTGTCTTTTGCGAGCCGTTAAACAATACTGGAAAAAAGGTGAGAGTAATATACATACACCTCTGCTTAACTCTTCGAGGATTATAGGCGTGATATTATATAGTGATTTAGTCATTGTAAGCAGCAGTTGTGAAAGTACGCTTCTATAAGACAACACACCAAGCTACCCGAAACTGTCAAATTTTCGAAATCAACTTTGAACCTTATAATTTAGCGATAAAGTTGAAAATCTATTAAAGAAATTTGACAGATTGTAGTAGCTTGATGTGCTGGCGTCTGTACATGCTGTGTCATTTGTGGCACTCTAGCAATTAATTTGTTTAGTATGTGTGAAATAATAATATATTTATTTCACCCAAGTTATTTCGTACGTTAATGATTTTGCAATGAATGTGAAATTTTGCTTTGATATGTAACTTACTTAATAGTTTCAAGGCATTTAGCTTTAAATGTTGGCCTATAGAAGGTCATACGTAGCGTAACTACTGTATTCCCCGAAACGTGGATCAGCGATAATATACATTTGTAGTACAGTAGGTAGGATGTTCAAACGACAAATGCATGCACTGATTGGACAGGTCCGCTCAATCTGTGTGGTTCTTTACTCAAAAGACCATTTCAGACATCAATCTACATGATTTTCACAAGATGTGACCAAGATTATGTCTGGACTTTAAAAGAAACTGTGACCTCTGAGTTTGTTTCGGCCTTTCTTCTCAGAGTAGTCATATAGGAAACGCCGACCTCATCTAGTTTAAAAAAAATGTGAATTGACATGTAAAAGTGTTTGTACAAACCTACTTACAGAAATAAATCGTTTAATTTATCATTTATCATTTATCACAAACATCAACACCACCTGTTGTACTTCACTCATATCGTGAACGGAAGTTTGACAGCTCTATCACCAATTTCATAAATAACGTGCTAACGGGTGCTGTGACGTACTTGGTGGTGTCACAGAATCATGTGCCAGCGAGGTGTCACTGAGCGACGCCGTAGCCCCGGTCCTCCGCGTAGCACAGGCCGTAATGCTACGGCGAATCCCACGCTGTGCTACGGCGTAGCGTACTTTCTTCGTGAGTGAAAGATATATGAAATTCACTCGTATCGTTTGCTCTGAAACCTGTATGATTTTATTGCCATTTAGCGAGTACAATTCTAAACACCAGCCTTCTACGAGTACCAAATTTTTCAGTTGTTGATGTTTGCCTATTTTGGAATATTAACTGAGGGGCAATTCTCGTAATTTTAAGAACCTTCATAGTCTGATCTCAGTCACAGTCTGTCAAAAATGTCTCTATTTTCCGTACATTTTCGGCAAGTTTTTGACATTGATTGTCGTTGAGATGAGATTGCGACGAGAGTTTGAACAAATAAGAAGGCGGCCAATTACGAGAATTGGCCTTCTATTTGGTAGCCGTTTTACTTAGGAATAATTTGAACTTGCTTGCATTGTTAATAAGGAGTTACGACTTTTAAGTGAATGTCTTGAGTTTATTTATAGTAAGCTAATTTAATGAATTTACAAAATTGTATGCGAAGATAAAATGAATGAAGATAAAATGAATGTTTTTTTTTGGTTGTGCATATGCGTTCCTAAACTATTCACCCGTTTGCATTATATAAATTTTTGTACGTCGTCGTGCACACACCGGCGACGGTAAATGAATAAGAAAAAAAAAAAAATCGCCGGAATTAAGTCCAACGACAAAATTATGGATAGGCGTGAGTTTATCTTCCCGTGTCACCCATCTCTACTCGCTGAGTATCAAGTATCGCAGAAAACCCGCGAATTTTATGCATGAGTAATTTATATTACTAACGCAAAGGAGATTGAATATTATTTATGGAGCCTGGCATACCTACCTGCCCGTATTTTTTTTTCAAAATGGCGGTTATGCAGCATGTTTATTTGTAACGTGCGTTTTGTCTGTGCAGAATAAACATTTTTTCTTTCTTTCTTTTCTTTTCTTTCAAGATGTAATAAGTTTAAAAAATATGGATGTCACATGATCAGCTTTGAACGTTAATATCTCGGAAACGTGACTCTTTACGGGGTTTGGTTTAATTTTTTTTTTCTGTTTGCATTGATGCCAGCTATCGATTTATATAGGTATCATGCGTGGCCACCATTTTGAAAAATGTAAATGGCGGGCAACTAGGTATGCCACGGACCTTCAAAGCCCTTTCTGGAACAGACTTATGGAACAGAAGATCCACTAAACTGAGAAATAGTAGCAGGATTATAATAGGCACTTTATAAGTAAGATTGATGTGGAAATCGTGTCAATTTAAACCGTGTGGTATTATGAAGCGGGTGTTATTGATCTGCCGTGCGATTCTGTAACCATCTCACCGTAAAAACTTGGGTGAAGTGAGCGCGGAGTGAGTCGTCAATAGTGTCAATCCCTAATATCAGCATGACTCACAGCTCACTCTAAGCTCACTTCACCAAAATCACTGTGAGATTTTTCCAGAATCGACCGGCTGGACTACTAGTCGCAAGCGCTATTGCTGAGAATGAGGACCTGGTTTCGATTCCAATATCAAGGTATTATTGAGTTTTTCCATCATGAATTTCTCAGTAGCAGCTCGGAGTCTGGATTTGTGTCCGGACGAAAGCATCAGGCTCGCCACCTATCACATGGGATTTAAATATAAGTGAGGCAAATGTGGGTGTACTGTAGTTATACTGCCACCTTATCCTTCGGGGATTGCAAACGTGCTGTTATGTCAAAATCAAAATTAAAATCAAAAGTCATTTATTCAAACTAAGCTGAGAATCAGCACTTTTCGAACGTCAAAATTACAAAAGACAGTCCTCCAAAACGCCCGCCCTTCACCACTTCCTAGTGCTTTCGCTGGGAAGAAGAAGTGGCGCAACAAACTCCCTAGCAGCACAGCTGTCTGTTCAGTTAGAAAATACATGTTTGATGTTTTCTATGTTATGTTATGATGTTAATTATTGAGCAAAGAATTCGTATAAATCTGAACTGGTATAAAATTTAAAGAGTATAAATTGTAGCTATTACATAATATTCGTACAAAACTCTACATATAGTCTTTTACATTCATTTAGGTTATATGTGAAAGTAACAGTGCTAACCGACTTTTGCTGCTGACTGTACTGGCTATCTGGGTCACCTTCGTCATATTAAAAAAAAAATGCAAGTTGTATTCAGGCGGGATAACTTTCCCTGCTTTGTACCAGAACATTAAAAAAACGAAAACAGTTAATTCTTAATGTTCCGTAAATTCCGCCCCGTTCATTCTCATCTATTCTCTTGTGCCAACAGAAGTTTTTAGTTCTGTGAAAGTGTGTCCCTATTTAATTTTTAATGACATTTGACTTATTGTTAGTGTTCCGTTTACTTGTTAGAACAACTAGGACTGGAATTTGTTTAGCATCTACCAGCGCGTTAAGCGCCCCTATCAAGAATTTGGAACAAGATTGGACAGAACTTGGGATGCTTGCGAAAACTGTTTCGTGGAGTTCAGCCTGACTCTTTTCAGGCAGTTTCAAGCGAATTGGCATGTTTCCAAGAACGTTAACGTCAATAAGGGTATGTAATGTTAACGTTAACGTTAGTAAGAGTGGCTGTACCGTTATTGTACATGAGGTTTAAATAAATAAATAATACCGTTCAATATTGAATGTCAAATAAAATTATAGGACGACTAGCTGCGCCCCACGGTTTCACCCGCATAAGTCTCGATCCCGTAACAATATCGGGATAAAAAGTTTTTTATGTGTTAATCCTGGTTATAAACTATCTGTGTGCCAAATTCCATCAAAATTGGTCCAGCCGTTTGAGCGTGAAGAAGTATCAAACATACAAACACACACTCACAAACTTTCACCTTTATAATATTAGTGTGATGCTATCTAGTACTCGTACAAAATAACTACGGTTTTCTTAAATAATTATAAAGTACATGATATAGTCACTTATCCACAGCGTACATGGGTCAGTTATCCTTTTCATACGAAATTATATTGGTCTGTAATTACTAATTGTAACGTTGTTGTGCCCATGCAGGTTTATGTGAAACTAGCTGCGCCCCACGGTTTCACCCGCATAAGTGTCTATCCCGTGGGAATATCGGGATAAAAAGTATTCTATGTGTTAATCCCGGTTATAAACTATCTGTGTACCAAATTTCATCCAAATCCGTTCGGCTGTTTGAGGGTGAAGAAGTAACAAATATACAAACACGCGCACTCACAAACTTTAGCTTTTATAATATTAGTGTGATTTGTGCCCAGAATATTTGAAGTTTATTTTAATTGGTGTGAACGCGGCCTAAGACAACTTAAGTTGGTACCCGTGACTTACAGCGTCAGCCTCTTGGGGAGGAATTCAATACATTATGCAACTAGGTAGGTAAATATTTCTTGTTTCATCTCGTCACAAGGTTATTAACATTCTAAGTCATCGTGGCTTGGATCTCTAAGTATAAATTCCGCGTTTAAGCTTTTCTTAGGCCAAAAGTTTTGTTTTACGATGGTATGCGCAACAACGCTATAAATAATTCATGATTTACTTAACTCAAATTAATTCACTGAACTAAAATTAGTATGTTCATAACGACATATTTCATTTGCTTAGCCTTTTCGCAACTATGTGGGGGTCGGCTTTTAGTCTAACCGGATGCAGCTTAATACCAGTATTTTACATGGAGCGACTGCCTATCTGACCTCTACAACCCAGTAACTGGGTAATACGATACCCCTTGATAAGACTGGTTGTTCGAGCTTTATTCACTTGAATATGAAATTAAGTTTTCCTATATTCGACTGTGACGGAAAAATATTCCGTCCAATTGGGACGGAATAGTTTTATTGCGTATTACACTTCTTTATTTCAACACCCAGAGGTAAGTAATAACATTAGAATTTCATGATGTAATCGAAGACTGTATGTTTTCAGTATAAATTTATGCCTTAAAATGGAAGCGTTATAAAAATATTCAACAGTACAATCTTATGTTATTATACTTATTAATCTAAAGTGTAAGTAAAGGTATTACTAGTCTCCCGATTTCCTAATTAGACTATCTGATATTAGAAAAAAAGGACAAGAGAAAAGAAAATATATAATCTACATGAAAATTTATTTCATTTCCTTTCTTTAGATTCTATCTAAATGAAACTCCTATCTGAAACTTTTCAAATATATTTTCGATGTTCTCTCATCATGCCGCACCTACTCAGCTATCAACTGTTCTCCTTGCATATTATGTTTGCTCAAAAACCCTCTGGGCTCCCCCTACCAATATTTATACATATTTTAAATTAAACTCGCTTTCAGTCCACGTTGTTCTTCTAAACCACGCAACGGATTTTGATACGGTTTTCACCACCTTTTAGATCGTTGATTGAAGCCGAGAATTTGTTCCGGAAGGTTTATGTTCTAATAAACATACATACATTACGTAAATTAATATTAAACTTACATAGATGATTGCGATGCGTGGGTGGTACGCTAGCCGGTCGATTCTGGAAAAATCTCACCGTGATAACTAAGGTGAAGTGAGCTTAGAGTGAGCTGTGAGTCATGCTGATGCTAGGAATTGACACTATTGACGACTCACTCTACGCTCACTTCACCCAAGTTTTCACGGTGCGATGGTTACAGAATCGCAAGGCAGTTCTTATTATGAAACAAAGTCACTTGTGTCGGCCAGTATGACCGGTTGGATCTTTTTTAATACACAGTAGATTTTGATACGGATTTCACATCTATTTAGAGCATTTATTCCGGAAGTTTTATAATCCATAATAATATTATAAATGCGAAAGAAAGTTGGTTTGGTTATTACGCTTTCAGGCTAAAACAGTTGAACGGATTTAGATGAAATTTGGTACATGGGTAGACCATGACTTAGGTTAGGATATATGATACTTTTTGGAACGAAGTATTTCAGAGAGAAAATAAGTCATTAAAAAAATTGTAAAGGTTTTATGTGTTGTTTTAGTTTTACTGGCCATTCTGATCGTTTCTTGCGTCTGCGACGACGCTTTATCGAGGGAGGAGTCGTCACCGGGCCGCTGCACCGCGCTGACATTGGCTTGCTTGACCTAATAATAAATAGACACGGCAACGTTTTTAATGAAGATTTTTTGAAAAATGTGACCTATGTTAAAAAGTGGTTCAATTAATTCTGCTCGTTATTTTGATCAAACTATTTTCAGGTTTTGCGCATTTAACGTTACACGTTGTATATATACGATTCTGTTTAAATGCAAGTACCTTTTTTTGTATTCTTTTATTTATTTTCGACATGGGTTTCATTTTCATGGTTGTCGAGGTCACTGATAACAAAAATGGGAACAACATCAACATTTAATTTGGCGCTAAAAAAAAATTTGTCGCCATGGGTGACGTTTTCGTGGTTTTCGAGAGTGATGATAACGATTTTTTTTTTGTTGACCTATACTGTCCCACTGCTGGGCCTCTTATGGGGTCAAAATCAAAATTCAATATGACGCTACCCAAAATTCGTAAATTTTTCGCCATGAGTGGCATTTTCTTGGATTTCGAGGTCGCTGACAATGATTATGAGGTCAAAATCAAATTTAAAAAATCAAAGATGGCGCCACCATAACTTTGCTAATTTTTTAAGTGAAATGATTTTTTTTTCTGTTAATAGGATTTCTTTCGGAATCACTTTTACACATCATATTATAAAAAAAAAAATAAGCTAGATGGAGTCGAAGGCTTAAATGGTGTCAGGATCAGGTGAAAATGGATGCCATTGCTGAAAAACATACGTCCGGAGACCTCCGGAGTTTCTGGTAATGCACCAACAGCGTTAATCCGAGACCTGGTCGCCCGGTGAGCGTCGGCGGGGTGGGTGACTCTAAAGGTATTGCTGACATATTTGGAAGCCATTTTGGTGTACAGTCTTCACTAGGGCAAGGAGGTGCCCACGGCTGAGACACCGAGTGGTCTTTTGGGGACAAGATTTAATGCTAAAGATGTAGCTGCAGTCATAAAGGCTATGACTAAAGCCACGGATACACTAGGGGACAAATGGAGCAACATGTTGCGGAACATGGCGCTCGGCAACTACGTGAATGTCCCGAGAGAATGTCGCGCCGTGCGCTCGCTCTCGGAGCGGGAGCAAGAAACATGTCCCGCGTCACGTAAAATGTTGTGGGTCATGTTGCGGGACACTATGCAACGTTGCAGCGTCACGTATATTTTGTGTTGCGCGTCATTTTGCGGGACAAAATGTTCCCTAGTGTATCCGGGGCGTAATGGTCCCCGCTAGGACTAAATCCCCCGACCACGACGGGCTTAGCATTGAGCACCTACACCACGCAGGCCCGCACATATCGAGAGTGCTGGCATTTCATACCTACCTGCCGATCTTATGAAAACTGTTGTATTGCCGTAGTTAAGACCGGGGATGTTGCGGACGTAAATAACTACAGGCCTATTTCACTTGCAAAAATTGTAGCAAGAGTGTTGACGGCTTGCTTAGTACTCAGCTAGATAAATATCTGTCACTGCATGACAATCAGTTTGGGTTTCGGCCCAAACTGTCCACTGACGCTGCGATTTTGAGTGGATCTCTCCAAGGCCTTCGATCTGGTGTCATATAACATCCTGTGGGAGAAACTGGAGAGTAACGGGTTATCCCCAGAACTCTCGACCATATTCTGATATTGGTACAGGCACAAATAGCAGCACAGACATCAATAGCATCAGATGGGCGGATGTAATGTCGGAACCTGATAGGTTAAAGTGCGGTGTGAGACAGGGGGCGTTGTCGTCTCCTGCGCTCTTCAACGTCTGTGTGAACGCCCTGATCGATGGGCTCAGCAGCTAGTCTGTTGGGTGCCATCTGGATGGAGTATGCGTCAGTAATTTGAGTTACGCTGACGACATGGTGCTGCTGAGTGCATCGGTCTGCAGTCTTAGGAAATTGATGGGGACCAGTGAAGAGTATGTCTTGAGCCATGGGTTGAAATATAATGCAGGGAAGAGTAAATTCATGGTGTTTGGGGCAAGTTGGGGAATTTTGGCCGTTTTTCTGTTTGTCCGGATGTATGTTCCGGATTGGCGCATAAACGGCTGAACGCTTATAACCATTAACACATACGGTATTTTTAATCCGGGTAGTACGTTCCCGTGGGATATTTTCCGAGAAACACGCGGGCGAAGCCGCGTAAAAAAGCTAGTTTATATAAAATAAATCAATTTATTTTTGTCAACTATAAAATACTATTGTTAGTAACCTTAAGACGAATTCATGGACAGACGATCTAACAACTTGACACAAGAAAAGCAGTTAGTCTTTGCACAAATTACCTTATTATAGCGGAGGAAGTATCTACCGCCAAAACAATTAGAAAACAGGATGAAATACCTACCTTTGTACTTGGGAAAAGGTGTTTTTTATCTCTATTAACATCACAGGATAATAAAAGCCTCATCATTAATTCATCCCATATGAGAAGTTTACCCTGTGACCGCTGTCTGCAGCTACATACCTACATTTATTTTCGCATCAGCTTAATTTTTTCTACTTAATGTAATATTTCACAAATTTGCAGTGTTGTGATGTGTACTTTGGGACCTGTTTGGTAGTCTCGACACGCACATTTTCCCTTTAATATTTCCTCGCTGTCATATGAATGCTAATAAAAAAACAGAACGCAAAAAAATAAGTTAAAATATTTTTAGGTTTTTTTTGCGTGATAAGTAAGAGTATGTTCTGTTCTTCTGTTTTTTTATACATAAATTATCTCCGACTGAAAACGTATAAGCACCCTCAAAGTAAAAAATTGTATTTATTTTTGTTTCAGAAAATCATGAAGAGTTTTGACTGGGCATGTGAATGGTAGAAGATGTTCTACGACAGTGAAAATGCTTTAGAATATAACTATTCGTGCAGCAACTGCCACAATGAGTCCTATTATAATCATAACTATACTTATCCGGACGAACTCATTTGTATCTTGCATACCGATGAGGATATTACAATGGGTATTTTCAAAATATTTGTGTACGTGATGTATATTGCAGTGTTCGTAGCTGCTTTGGTAGGTAACGGGTTGGTGTGTGCAGTGGTTCACACGACGCCGCGTATGAAGACAGTGACGAACTACTTTATAGTGAATCTAGCAGTGGGAGACATTTTGATGACACTGTTCTGTGTGCCGTTTTCATTTGTGTCCATGCTGTTACTGCGGTACTGGCCGTTTGGTACATTTATGTGTAAGGCTGTGAACTTTTCGCAAGCGGTATCGGTGCTGGTGAGTGCTTACACTCTGCTCGCGATATCAATAGACCGGTACATTATTATAATGCATCCGTTGAAGCCGCGGTTGGGTAAGACAGCTGCTAAGCTAGTTGTGTTAGCTGTGTGGAGCGGAGCGTTCATCACCGCGGCGCCCATCCCTATCGTGTCCACACTGCAGAGGCCGTCACTCTGGCACCGAGCGTGTGAAGTGTATGTATCATATTGGTTAGTCATAATCCTACATTAAGTATTGTGTTTATTGTACTAAGGGCTGATTTTTCCAACTCCAGACAATTTTATCTGAGGAATAACTTTGATTATTTGACAGTTCTTCCATACAAAAACTGTCACACGTCAATTTTATTCCACGAATAAAAATTATCTGTAGATTGAAAAATTTGCCCAAGTCTACATATTAAAGAAAGGGAATAAAATGTCCTCTCTTTTTCCTTAATGTCTACGAGTTTGGAGAGCAATGTCCAATGACGTGCAGGCAGTTAATTAAATAACAGCCTGACGTAAACAAAGAGTACATTCTTCAGCTTGTTAGGATTGATGCGTAGTAGGCAGATACTCTGTGTTCCGCATAATTAACGTTGTCAAATATTATATACACGTTGTACTTAATGTTATTACTGTTTCTATGCCCTATTTGTCAAATGTAAAACTAGAGTGCTAGAAGGATCTTTTGGCGCCTGGATGACATTGATAAAGGGGCGTTATTATAATCTCTGTTGCAATTTCACAAATGTCTACCACATTTTTGAAATGAAATTGTCACAGATATTATAGTAACAAAACAAAATGGCGGAGTTAGTTCTGATTTAGGCCACGCGCCAAAAGTATCTTGTAGCGTTGTACCTAAGATTTTCAGGACGAACAATATTTTGCATTATTTTTTTTATAAAAAGGCTATGTTGTTACGTGTATTATGTTGTAAAGAGACATTTGTGGTGAGCAATGGGCCAGTCCGGAGAAGAGCCGACAGTATACCTATGCACTGTTGGTGCTTCAGTTCGTGCTTCCTCTCAGTGCATTGGTGTGCACATATGCACGGATAGCGCACACTGTGTGGGGCGGGCGCCCGCCCGGGGAGGCACAGGATGCACGTGACACACGTATGCAACATTCCAAACGAAAGGTTGGTAAAAGAACATGTTTATTACTTCTTTATCAATAAATAGTATAAAACAAAGTCGATATTCTTGTCTGGGTGATCGTTTAGTTCATCTAAACTACACAATGGATTTTCATGAGTTTTTCACCATAATGTTGAGAACTTCTGCCCAGTCTGACCACCAGTCATACCAAGGGGTATCGTATTACCCAGTAATTGGGTTGGGTCAGATAGGCAGTCGCTCAGCCGGGGGTTGCGGAAGTATCGTTCGTTCCCGCGACCCCCGGCGTAGGTGAGAGAGGGAACACCGGGGTGGTTTTTAGTCAGTAAGAGTCTGACAGACCCCGCCGCCCGCCCTAGGGCGGCGGACATCCATGAGGATTTTCCACCCCGAAACAAAAAAAAAAAAAAAAAAAAAAAAGATAGGCAGTCGCTCCATGTAAAATACTGGTATTCAGCTGCATCCGGTTAGACTGGAAGCCGACCTCAACATAGTTGGGAAAAGACTAGGCAGATGATGATGTAGAGAACTTCTGCCGAAAGGTTTATATATACAACATCAGTTTTAGTATATGCAAAACCCGAAACACGTGTCTAGTATTTTTATGTAAAAAATCTATGTACATAATTTCAAAACTTTATCATGAAAAATCACAAAGTTATAAACTTGTTATGTTACCTGAATGTCCGTCCAAAAATATGCTCATACCACGCGGCGCCCCCGCGCCGCCCGCGCTTCCAGCCCGCTGTGCACCCGCGCCTAGTGCCGCTATGACCGGCCGTGACCTGTGTTGTGCGCATATGATTGCGGATATGTACAGACGCCAGCACATCAAGCTACTACAATCTGTCAGATTTCTTTAATAGATTTTCAACTTTAGCACTAAAGCATAAGGTTCAAAGTTGATTGGGAAAATCTGACAGTTTCGGGTAGCTTGATGTGCTGGCGTCTGTACTTAGTGTCCAACTTGTAACCTTTTTTTAAATATTTTTGGGACAAAATATAACATGGTGTAAAAATTGTTGGAATCGATTCAGATACTTATTCTGAACAAACTAATCAGGTTTGCAATTTACTAAAAATAATGTTGTGTAAATGTATATAAGTACAACTTGTAACGTTAAATGCGCAAAACCTCAGACACCCAAATTGATTTTTAATTCAATTGACCTATTTCAGAGAGACAATAAGTCATTCGTTCGATCGTTTCTTGCGTCTGCGACGATGCTTTATCGCGGGAGGAGTCGTCACCGGGCCGCTGCGCCGCGCTGACATTGGCTTGCTTGACCTATTAATAAATAGACACGGCAACGTTTTTAATGAAGACTTTTTTGAAAAATGTGACCTATATTAAAAAGTGGTTCAATTAATTCTGCTCGTTATTCTGATCAAACTATTTTCAGGTTTTGCGCATTTAACGTTACACGTTGTATAAACTTTCATATTCGGTGATATTTTATTCACATTAGAATCTATCCTATTAGCTAATAAGTAATTTAAATATATCTCAACTGCTAATTAACTATAAAATTAAGAAATCGTTTAGTAACGTCTTTCTAATTCACTATGTTAAGGCGAAGACATAACAGACACAGCGATGTGTGATGTTACACGTGTGGATAGAATGAGGAATGAGTACGTAAGAGGGTCTGAAAGTTGCAAGTGGCAGTGGTATCCTAAAACTCATTCGGAAATCGGTTGTCACGGAATGGGCATGTAATGCGGGTGAAGAAGGAAAATGTCGTGAGGAAACTTTTGAGTATGAATGTCGATGGCTTAAGAGTAGGGAAAACCCAAAGAAACGCTGGATGGACTGTGTGCCGACACTACTGAGATGACGACTAATAGAGAAGTATGGAAGAAAAACACGTGTTGCGCCGACCCTAACTAAATAAATTCAGTTAAGGGCAAGAGAATTTGTTAAGGGGATGATTCACGTGAGTTGTATACTAGTCAATATTTGCACTTAGTTTAAGTTCACTCACACTGCACTAAACTAACTCAAAAGTGAGTCTGTGTGACCGTTTACTTCATCTAAACTACACAATGGATTTTGATGCAGTTTTCACCTACATGTAGAGAACTTATTCCGGAAGGTTTATATGTACAATACATGATTACTTAACTTAGATATAACACAGAAATATGAATGTCACTACATAGTAGACTTCAGCCTTCGGAAGCAGGGGCAGGTCGCTAGTAATAAATAAATCAGTCTGTGTTATCCCTCTGTAGGGCAAAGACTTCTCCCTTTCCTTTTTCCACTCAACTCGATCTTACGCCAACATGGACCAATCCCGCTTACAATTTAATAGTTTTCTGTTTTTACTGCCTTCTGCCCAAACGACAAGTCCCCGATTTGGCTTGTTAAGGAGTGGAGATTAAAAAATCCTCTCTGAGCTCATTTCTACAATCTCATAGTATCATAGGTAGTCTTAAACAGCAGGTGCCTTCAGTAGTCAAGGATGTGTGTGTTTGAGTATACAAATAAAATGAAATAATAATTGACTTCAGCCGGTCGATTCTGTAAAATCTCATCGTGAAATCATAAGTGAAGTGAGCACTTAATAGTGTTAGTCCCTAGCGAATGACAGCTCCACACTCCACGCTCACTTCACCCAAGCTTTCACGGTGACATGGTTACAGATTCGCACGGTTGTAAGTCGATTTTTAAGACGTCAATGTTTTGGTCCATTTTTTAAACGAGATGGTACTAAAAAGATACTATTCACACTGTTTGATTCAGTGGTCATTTAAAAACGGGCCAAGCACGACACACGGGCTGGTAACCGCAAATTATTTGCGTCGGTGATCTGCGAATTGGCGCCGGCTCAGAGTATTCCGTTTGAATACGTGCTGATATTTTGACAGACGAACACGTCGCCGCTCAGCCATAAAAGTGTAATCAATTTATCATTATCAATGGAGATTAATGAATTGAAATGACCCGATTTCACGGGTGGGTGTGATATTTGCTTTTAATCTCATGTTATTTAAATAGCAAAACTCTCGCCCGATCATTTACTAAAATTGTAGTATTGTGCGTGATGGTACTTTAGATACCTAACTCATAAAGTATACTTACTTATGTAATAATAAATAAGTAAGGTACCTAACTACATACTTATTATGTAGGTACAGTCACAAGCATAAAAATAATCATTATGGACAGCTCAGCAATAATATCTGATTTACATGAACAGTATACAGAGGAATCTCGATAACTCGAACCTCGTTAAGGTGTAATCCTCAGTAAGACGAAAATAATTGCCATTCCCTTCCGCTGTGCTCCTAAATACGCGGTATGAATTATTTAGACTTTGTAATTCGAACCAAAAAGGAACGTTTCAATCTTTTGTTCTATTGCGTGTACTTTGTACATTAATGAACACATTCATTAAACTTTTTAAGTAGGAAACACATCTCTGTACCTTATGTTTGTACTCATTGCTTAAAAAGAAGTTTAGTATCGGTCAGTATTTACATATTTATTTAACTATTTATGTCCACACATGTATAAACAGACAGGAAGAAAATAACAGAAAAGTAGGTACAAATTATTATTTGACTGTTAATTAGCAATGAGTACTAGACGCAAACCAATGACTTGAACTCTACTTAAATCAAAAGAAGGTAGGTATCAGATTTTTTGTAGTTGTTTGCACATTTTACTTCATTAATTATTTGATTCAATAATATGTACCATAAAACTTAAGGCAAATTTTTATTTCACTATGACTGTAAAACTCAAAAAGTATAGCAATTAAATAATTTAATCTCGAAAATCTTGTTAAGTGAAAAACTTATTAATTTGAAATGTTCCCTTGAAATTCGATTTATCGAGATTCCATTGTATTTAAATTAATACTCATCTAAGTACTTTAAAATGGGTAAGTAATTGATACTGGCAGAATAACCGATATCAGCTCAGTTGCCAAAAGAAAAAAAAATGTTTATTATTGACATTTCAATATGAGCGGCACTGATTTCAATAAAGAAGAAAATTCGAAACATTATTCTGTTAATTTTTAATTTAATTTAATTATTTATTATTATTCTGCCTACTCAGTTAAATTATTCTAAATTTAACTGAGTAGGCAGATATTTATGACGTAAGACAATGTTAGCTAATATTGCATTGACACATATTTATGAAGCCAATGTAGCATCCTCAATATCATCAGATAATATTGCCGAGCTGTCCATAGTAATACATTTATGCTCATGACTATACGTATCTATTGTCGAGTAATTTTAATATACTTAGTGCCGCAGCATTTCGTCAGTTATGTTGTTGTTGTTGTGTGCCTAGTGCCATCAAAGGGGCACAAAGCCAGACTCCAGGATGCTTCTCAGAAATTCTTGATAGAAAAACCCAATAACACGGTCCGGCTATGTTTGGCATTTTTAATTTGATATTTGGCATAATGTAATGGTATAAATGTTTGGTATAATGTGCCTCAGAAAGCACGTTAAGCCGTTGGTCCCGGCTGTCATTCGTAGATCTTTGACAGTCGTTACAGGTAGTCAGAAGCCCGAAAGTCTGACAACCAGTCTTACCTAGGGGTATCGTATTACCCAGTAACTGGGTTGTGGAGGTCAGATAGGCAGTCGCTCCATGTAAAATACTGGTATTCAGCTGCATCCGGTTAGACTGGAAGCCGACCCCAACATAGTTGGGAAAAGGCTAGGCAGATGATGATATTTGGCATAATGTGTGCATCTTTCTTTTTTTAGATGATCAAGATGATGCTGACGGTCGTCACCGTGTTCACGATGAGTTGGTTGCCACTCAACATTTTCATTGTAAGTAGATACAATAAATAAGTCCAATGTCTAGTGTCACGTATCTTCAGGGACATTTAATTTATTTTTGGATTCTAATAATTTGGTCTGAAATAAGGTATTATTATTATTAATTATGTTTATGTATACTTGCTGTCAGGTGCTGTGGACGGTCCACGAAGATGATGAAGACTGGAGCATGTGGCCCGGAATGCCGTACATGTGGTTCGCATGTCATTGGCTGGCAATGTCACACTCCTGCTACAACCCAATGATCTACTGCTACATGAATGTGCGGTACCGACGGGGGTTTAAAGAGGTAATTAATAATAATAATAATAATAATAATATTCGACAACTTTCACACAACGCCATCTAGTCCCAAACTAAGCAGAGCTTGTGCTATGAGTACTAGACAACTGATAAACATACATATATATTTCTAAATACATACATGTTATAGATAAATTACACCCAAACAAAGAACAAATGATCGTGCTCATCACACAAACATTTGTCCTAGGTGGAAATCGAACCCACGACCTTGAGCATAGCAGTCAGGGCCACTGACCACTAGACCAACAGGCCTGTCAATTGTTGTGGACTTTAAAAAAATATTATATATAGGTTTATCGTAAAAAAAATATTGCACCATGTACATCAACACTGGTCCTCACTCTAGGATTCCCTGTGACGTGACTACCTACTATGATGTTCCATAATAGTACAGACGCCAGCACATAAAGCTACCTGAAACTGTCAAATTTTCCCAATCAACTTTGAACCTTATGCTTTAGCGGGAAAGTTGAAAATCTATTAATTTTTATTTTTGTCAGATTGTAGTAGCTTGATGTACTGGCGTCTGTACCAATACAATGAAACAATAACATAAAATAAATTGAGAAATGAGAAAGAAAAAAACATGTCAAACACAATCGACCTTCATACGGCGCGCGATCGCCTGCATCTGAGCATTATCACGGTCGATTTTAGCTACCCGCCGCATGCGACCTATCGCCGCACGACAAAATTCGTTTCATCTAAAACAATCTTTCTCTTAGTTGTAACGCTGCATAGTATTTAGATAAATGTTTTTGTACAACTGAAGGTAATATTTTTTTTTTAATTTTTTATTTTCCGTCACCTAAAGGCATTACCTTGATTTCTGTGAATGTGATGTGTCTTCCTAATAAATTTTTCATGTTCAGGAAAAATTACTACTTATTTATTTTCCCCTTATTTCGGTAGATACTCGATAGACTGCTGTGTTTGAAGAAGAAGGACTCCAGCCGACCTTATCAACGCTCAAGTATTTGTGAAGGCATACCTTTATCTGGTAAGAAAACTATCTATTTTCATAGCGGAATTGGTTGGTTGACGATTAAAAAACGACCTACATGGCAAATGTTACTGGAAGCCACCATAAGTACCAACTGATTTTATTGGTGATGTCCTTCAAATGATGAGGGCAGGTGCGTTGTAGATTTGTAGGTGGACGAAGTAAAAGGAGTATGTATATAAGAATCGAAACTCATGAGATGCAATAGCCCAAAAATACATAGCATAGGTATAACCATTGATTACGATTTAGTCATTATGAAAACTTTTTTTAGAATAATCTACGGGACAGTTCCGAACGAGAGCAGTAGTGGCCCAGAGCAGTTTGAACCCAGACAGGCACTTTGAGTATTTGATCCATCACTACTGTTCTCAACACGGCGAAGGAAAACACCGTGAGGCTATCGGCATATTCGAAGACATGTGACATCCACCAACCCGTACTGGGCCCGCGTGATGGATTATGGCCCACTCCCTTCAGCATTAGGCCGATTATGAGTGTTCCAAACTCAGCGTGGTCAATTTTCTATCATACTTCTCGTCTTTACGAAATTAACTACTCAAAAGACAACATGAAAAGAGATAAATTCTCTTTTCTTCCTTAAACAAACAGCCGTTTTATATTCAGGTCCGACTTTACGTTTAAGAAGATTGGAAGGGAACTTTAAACTTTGTAACACGGTGTTTTTTTCTAGAGCACCGGGCAAAGGTTCTATTAAAACTTTTGCAAATGTCAACAGAATTATCATCCACCGCTCAAATCGAGTGTTTTAGTCATAGTTTTGTTTTTCTCCGACTGCTAACCAGGTTTATGTTTTTGGAATGTATCTTTGCATGTATGTAGGTTTTTTATTCTATGGTAGCATCCAAAAGGCTAAATGTATTTAGATGAATCGATCGACGTTGGATTTCTCGTGACCGTGACCGTTCAGGAGACAAATATTAGTGACGTTTCAATACAATCAACGTAACATAATTTGGACATTAATAAGTACCATGATGATTTCTTTAAATCCCATAGCCATGCGATCAAAAAAGATACGATTTAAAAAATATAGCTCACAAAAAGGTTTGCACAAAAAAAAAAAAAACGATCAAAAACCCCAAGTGCACGAACAACTAAGTCGGATCACACACTACAGCGCGTCACGCGACAGGTCGCAGGTAATGCACTCCGCGCGTGACTTTTTACATACAAATTCAATAAAACTTCCGCTAAGTTTCCCGCACCCCATCGTGTAGCACGTTGTAGTGTGTGATTTGTCTAAGTATAAAGTTAAAAATAAGTCAAAATCAAATCAAAATCAAATCAAATCAAAATATTTTTATTTGTAGAACATAGGTAAAGAAAGGGTACAGATGTCTATATTTATAAAAATGAACGCTATGTCTTGCCGTCAACGGCGTACGAATTTCCAATTATTATTTCTAATTAATAATAGGTAAATGGAAAATAAAATAATAAAATAAAAAGTACTAAAACATTCAAAATTAATAAAATGTCAATAATTACATAAATGTCATTAAATTACAATTAAAATGTCAAACCAATAAAATGTCATTAATTTACAATTTGTCTTCCAGGTACTCAGTTACTGTATAGTAAGCTTTCTCGCCCAATAAATCAAGAAGAGCCTTTTTGAAATGGTGTATGCTGTCAAGATCTTTTATTGCAATAGGTAATTTATTATATAACTTAGGTGCCATTCCCAAAAAGCTCCCTGAGTATAGTGCAGTCTTGTGTGGAATAGCACATATCTCTCTATTGCGTCTTTTTGATCTTAGTGTTTGAAACAAATGCAAGTTTGATTTTGCGAACACTGCTGTCTCGTAGATATACATACAAGGCAAAGTAAGGAGTTTGTATTTATTAAATAATGGCCTACAACTATCAGTCTTTTTTAGCTTAAACACAGCAAGTTCACTTGTGTATCTCAGAGTAAGATCTTATTTCGAACTTTATTGTTGCAGTAATGTTTTTTAAACATTTAAATTTATTATATTATTTATTTATTTATTTCCAAAATACAAGATTTACATTTAAATGGACATTGAATATAATAAATTAATATTTGTATTTATCAAAATTAATGAAAAATTGACCTTTGTACTTAATTTGTTTTTGCCAACCTACATCTTTTTATTGGAGGTCCTCAATAAATATTAG
This sequence comes from Eremobia ochroleuca, assembly GCA_949629135.1. Classification (NCBI taxonomy): domain Eukaryota; kingdom Metazoa; phylum Arthropoda; class Insecta; order Lepidoptera; family Noctuidae; genus Eremobia; species Eremobia ochroleuca. The sequence goes on from OX451389.1 coordinate 9,254,210, forward strand.
TGACAAGTTTATCAGAATAACATAATGACAGTAACAGCTGCATTTTATTTTCGGAACAGACCAATTATACAACAAGTTTGTTGGTACTTACGGAAAACCGTCCGTTCGAGTATATCAAACCTATTTGGCTGAAAATCTTTTCTCAACAGAGGCCTCTCGCGATAAAAATAAGCAATTTCCGACTAATTAACCGATAAATCTAAAAACCCGGTATTTAGGTATTAGAAAATATTATATTAATGGCGCAGGTTCCCTTGTTTACAAAATAAACTAAATTTAGGTTCGGTGCATCTTTTTCTTTCTATTTCATTAAGAAAAGGACAGAAGATAAATATTAGTTTAGTCCTGTCAAATTAGTCGGCACCTGACGTAAATTGAATTGAAGCTCGCTCTTAGCGATAAGACCGGGCGGTCTCCCATGTAAAATTGTGTCACCCTTTGTAAAATTTCTATATTTATGTCTGTAATTTATATGGTGTACATAATAAAGAGTATTCTATTATATTCAATTTTTACTAGCCAATTTTTTACTCACATATTAACTTGTCTATGGAGAATCTTAATTTGACAGGACTAAACAATTTATCTGCTGTCCTTTTCTTAATGAAATAGAAAGAAAAAGATGCAATGAACATTTTAGTTTAGTTTGTGAACAAGGGAGTCAGCGCCAATACCATAGTACATGTCCTATATATGAGGGGCCCGAGGCTAAATAATAACAGCCGCAAAGGTCGATCGATCAGGTTAAGCAATGCTTGCCGCGGTCGGTCCGTGGATGGGTGACCATCTTCACAAATCAAGACCGAGCTTCGGAAAGCACGATAAGCCGTTGGTCCCGGCTGTCATTCGCGGATAGTTGACAGTCGTTACGGGTCGTCAGTAGCCCGAAAGTCTGAGAACCAGTCTTACCAAGGGGTATCGTATTACCCAGTAACTGGGTTGTGGAGGTAAGGCAGGCAGCCGCTCCATGTAAAATACTGGTATTCAGCTGCATCCGGTTACACTGGAACCCGACACCAACATAGTTGGGAAAAGGCGAGGCAGATGATGATGTTCTATATATTTCGATAGAAATGAATCACATCTGTATGGATTCGATTTGAATATTTCCCTACAGACCGATCCAATCACAATAGACCTTTGACTATAGTTATGGAATAACTCGGGTGACATTGTTTGTACCAAATCATAGTTTTGAGGCTAGAGGCATTGTTACCGATACAGTGTTAAACTAGATACAGTGTTATACTTACTTTGTGTAACAAGTTGATATATGCTTTATGTCATGGATAATTATGTTGATACTTTGTTTAAGAAGAATAATAAAAGTATACTAAAATAAGAATAATCAAACAACAACAGAATTATAGGGCAGTTTTATAAAAAAATCCTTTTATTTTTGTAAAATTTACTAAATTTATTTTAAAATCCATAATTATTTTGATGCGAACCGGCTTTTAATTTACAAAACTGTAATGAACTACAATTCCAAAGGCCCTGTGCACAATAACATTTAATGGGTCTGTCATGTTTGCATTAAACCCTTCTGGGAGTTGTTAAAGTTGAATTGCTTTTGAGAATAATATTAAAACTAATAAAAGTTTATATTAACTGCAACAAAACCACTTTCAAGGGTTAATGGCTTATTTTTAGTTTGCCGTCATTACCTTTCATTGTTTCATATAGCCACATTTTAGTTTGTTACTATTGTGTAAATTAAAATTATCATCACTCACTCCACAATCTGGAATCCTGGAAACTATATACTAATTCCTGAAAACATGCCCGTGTGTGCCGGTCCTTTGCAATTAGTTCAGACAGAAGCTAGTTCTCGTACTTGTAGTTGTAAAATGTGTTACTGCTTCATTACGTTTTCTAATAGTTTTGGAAAAGGATAACGAAAACTATTTAGCAACAGCCTGAGTCATTCTTCTAAAAACTATGGTATGCCTCTGACTTCCCATAAATACTTTAGATGCTGTCGCCATCTATACGCGCCCACACGAACTTTTGCAACGACCTAATTAATATAAGGCTGATACGCCATGTGTCGCACAGACAATACTTTCACACAAAAATAGAAAACTAAACGACTTTGTGAAGGACGGGATAGCGGAGTATGTAAAATTACACAAAAAGATTCCAGAAATTTAGAACATAACTACATTATATCGCTTCCTTCCTCGAAAACCGGACTAATTTATTGCAAATTCGGTTATCTGTCGATTGCCACGGAGCTCTACGTAATTTCCGCTACGGGCTTTGCCGTAATTAATCATTGTCAGAATTAAATCTCGGCTATTGTAATTTTCCAGCAATCGCGATACGCAAAACAGAGAAAATGGAATGATAACAAAATGTACTGTTTCACGTAATTTGTGATAAGTCAACATGTAATTCAATTAATTTATTTTATAAATTATAAAACTCATCAAGTCAAACGTCTAGCGTATAAAAGCAACAACGTTGACACTTTACATCCGCTTTATGCCGCCATCTTAGATTTTATGTGACGTCATATAGCCCTCGTCATATACCCTTGGAACAACATTACGCTTCCAACGATACCGATATAGTTTGTCAAAACTCGAGTTCAGGAGTTGAGTGAAGTGAAGATGAACATACATATATGTCGTAATATGAGATGACTTATGCTGTTTTCTACGAGTTCCCATTGTCAGGGAAGACACTGGTGTGGTCAAAAGTAACACGCACCAGTAAATTGAATAGCTGTGACAAATCGAAAAAGGAGGTGCTGTAACTGTTACATAATAGTACATTGTTCACCGAGAGGAGAAAGTGACCGATTACCGTCGAGGGTGTCGTTTGAAGCCCGAGCCGTAGGCGAGGGCTTTAAAACACCCGAGATCGGGAATCGCACTTTCTCTCGAGTGATACATAGTGCTTTATACTACACCTACGAGGAAAATAAAAAACGAAATCTTTATTTTACTTTCTACGAAAACTAAATCCTCAAACAACACACAAATTGGAAATGGCGCCAATGGCGTCTGCAATTTTCACATGTTCTTTTTTCAAATTGTTTATCCTGCCGCCGCAGGGTCGCACTGCCAGCCCGACACCATCCAACACACAGCTAGTGGCCAGTGTCATTTTGCGAACTGGACAAAATTAAAAAAGAAAAACCACGTAAGAAATGGATTTCCATACACTTTTCTCTCCCGCTCAGATGCGTTTTCTCCCCGCATATTTGTTCGATATGCAATGACGTACTTTCTACCGTAAATTTGATAAAGTATCAAGGTACTTTCCAAGCAGGTGTAGTATAAAATCATAATCTAATTCTCTCTCAAAATTGTGTAATTATCGTCTTAGATCATTTAGATAGTACAAGCTAAGTTACAAATAAAAATGTTTAAAGGATAACGGAGGAGTTTCTTTGCCATTCTCCTCCATACAAAAATACTTTTTGGAAGGGGTGACTAGAATCAATTCTAGCCGTTCAAAAGAGTCTTTTATGTGGCTATCCTACTAAATATTATAAATGTGAAAGTTTGTGAAGATGTTTGGATGTTTGTAACTCAATCATGTGTAAGCCGTTGAACTGATTTGGATGAAAAATTGCAAATAGATAGACTATTTCCTGGATTAACACATAGGATACTTTTTATCCTGGTAATGTGTTCCCTTGGGATAATATAGTTGAAAGTTACTGTTTACGCGGGCGAAGCCGCGGGAAGAAGCTAGTTTTAAATACATGTTTGTCTTTGTCGTTAGATATTGATAAGATATATGCAAACTTTATAAAACGCCCATATTTCCCAAAGAGGAGGGGTAGGGTACAGTATTATGGTACATCCACCTTTCGCAAGCTCCGTAAAGTTTTTTTTCAGTTAATTTAATTTGACCATTTACATTTAATCAATCTCTTTAAGAAGTTCCTTTACCTTTTTCATAGAGCTGGTTGGTGTTAATGGCTCCGGGACAGCGTGTCGTCGCAGCATCTTCGTCTGCAGATGCCAGTTATCCAGGAGTGCTGGAGTCTCCAACGGCATCAAAAATACCACGTGTACATTATGCTCGTCAAAACAACCGCCTCGTTTTTCTGGAAATTCCTCAAATACACCAGTCAGAGCCGCCTCTGTGCGTTCACAATTTTTCTAACTACAGAGCTGTTTAGATGAATTAAAAATAGTGCGGTGAGGGACTTATTTTCCAGTCTTCTGCGAAAAAATCCTTAGACTATAACATATGGTTTTTATATACAATAATTATGAAATGTCATCGATAAATAAAGATTATAGTAGCTGATAAACATTAAAGTTTCAGAATTTATTGATTTCCTATCTAGCCAATTTCCCCTGTCTTCTTCCAATTATTTTTTAGTTCAACCATTTATAGGCTCAATATAGTAGGTAATTACGTAAATACCCCCTACCTAAACCTAGAATATTTAAGCATTCGATAAATACTAATAACCGAGCAGTAAATGTAAGCCATTGCACTGATCACCTTTTTCTCATATAGCTCCCCTTTCCTTTTTATATACCTGCCAATACAAGTGTGCAGATTGTTCTCCATCGATTTCATTCAGTTTAGTCAATTGTTAATCTACCCAAAAAATATTATATTGACCTTAAAAAAAAAACACAAAAAGAAAAAAAAAAAAACAAGAAAAAAGACACTCAATGAAAACGAGAGCCACTTGTACCCCCGTCATTGTAATATTTTTTTTATTTTTTTTTGTACTGGACCAAACCTGCTTACGGAGATATTACAGCCGTCCGATTCTGTAACCATCTCAACGTGAAAGCTTGAGTGAAGTGAGCGTGGACTGAGATGTCATTCGCTCGAGATTAACACTATTAAGTGCTCACTTCACTTATGATTTCACGGTGAGATTTTTACAGAATCGACCGGCAGGTCAAAGTTTCAACTTTTATTGAAGTTTTTTATACGAAAACAAGTTTCTAATATTAAAACACAACTTTAAATACCCCCACGACCCCTGTACCGTTGCATGCATCCATAAGCACAATGTTTGCGTGCGTTACATTGCGCACTACCGCGATGCGTTACATTTCTCAGCAATTCTTCATCATCATCAGGATTTTGGTGTTACGCACTCGTTCTAGTAAGGTTATGTCAAGCATGACATTCCCAGCAATTCTTTTTGTGCAATGTTACTTTACAGAAAGTGGAGTTGGCGCCTTTGTGACGGGTCTTTTTACACCATGTATGTGTGTCAATATTATAATTTGCCTTTTAGCGACACTCTTCTCAAGAAACGACGTGACATTTTTCAAATTGTGGAGGGCTGATTATTACTTTTCCCGAAATCAATATGGCTTTTGCTGAAGTATTTTAACCATGAACTGAAGTTAGTTAGCTTAAAATTATGGTAGGGTTCACCCTACCTACCTCTAACCTTCCAGGCAATACTAGGTTCGTAATATAAAAAACTTGGGTAAAGGTATATTGCAGTTCCGAAACATTATATTATAAAATGTGTTATTAAACTCCTTTTTAGGGTTCCAAAGTCAACAAGGAACCTTTATGGTTTGACCATGTCCGTCTGTCCGTCCGTCCGCAGCTTAGCTCAGAGTATAATTTGGCATGAATATAAATATTGATCACGCTGACAAAGTGGTAAAATAAAATCTTAAAATAAATTTTAGGGTACCTCCTCTACACGTAAAGTGGGGATGTTTTTTTCTCGTCTACTCCATGGTACGGTATCTTTGGATAGGTCTTTCAAAAATATTGCGGGTTTATGAGCACCATCTTTCGATTCAGGGATCCGTTTGTGAAATATTAAGCTTTAAAGTGCTAATTTTTGTTACAGTCAAGTGTCTGTCCTCCCTGCCAACTAAAAATGGTTGCTTTTATATATCTGGAAAAATTCAAGGCAGACGAAATTAAAAGGAAAACTATCATATCTAAGTAGGCTTTACAAGGTTACGAGTACTGGTCGACCAACTTCAATTTGCAGTTGCAATGTATAGGAGAACATGAACTACTTCGTTAAGTTTTTTTCTTGGGATAAAGTCATTCCAACTACGAAACCCTTCATTGTGCGTGGTTCGACACGCACTTGGCCGGTTTTTTTTTTCATTTAATTTAGGGTGGCAGTGACATTGACGCGCAATCTGTTGCCATGGATTCAGTAAGTACATGATTCTGAAACGTTGAAATTGAACGTTGAAATTTTCCGTCAATTATTAAAAAAAAAAGAAATAAAAAAATTACTGTTCTACATTTTGACCGCGTAGGTAGGGAAATTTTTTATGAACCAATTTTTTTTTTTTAATAGGGTCTCTAGAATCATGTGCTGAATTCACAATTTCCTCGTCGATGTCCTGTCCACTCTGTATGTACCTACATATAGATTACATTTTTTAATATTTGAAAATGTAATTTATATCTAGGCATATACAGAGTATCCAGACCCCTTGGCGTAGAAAATTTTTGTTGGTTATCAAAAAAAAAATCTGCTGTTTCAAACAGCATCATCTGCCTAGCCTTTTCCCCACTATGTTGGGGTCGGCTTCCAGTCTAACAGAGATAAACCATTTGAAACATCCGCCAACCTAGATTGGACCCGCGTGGAGGATTACGGCCCAATGTCATTTACCGAGAGGAGACCTGTGTCCCAGCAGTGGGGAAATTATAGGCTGATTATGCTAAATCATTAAAAAAATAATATACTGTTACGCAATGAGTTCTTCATTTCAGCCGAAAGACGTCCACTGCCTCCCCCAAGCACCTCCACTTCGACCGGTTTTGTTCTTCTCGCATCCAACGGGTTCCTGCGGCCTTCACAAGGTCGTCGGTCCATCTTGTGGGAGGCCTTCCAACGCTACGTCCAGAACCTTTCGGCCCCATCAACCATCTGTTCTGCGAGCAATGTGTCCTGCAATGAGTTAATATGAATGAATTTGTCACCACAAAGTACATTCAAACAGGGTCACAAACTTGGTCAACTATAACTGTCGTAGGTGTTAATAAAATGAACCGATTTGACTAAATACCGACCGAACCGACCGACCGACTGAACGATTTGATTTTGATTTGTCTTTAAAAGATCGCTCTTATCGATAAGACCGCCCATTGTATCACCCTTTGTAAAATTTTTATTTATTTTATTATTTATGTACACACAGTAAAAAACATATGGATATGACACAGTAATAATTATGTTTTGTTTTTGTGTTTTTGTTTTGTTATGTTGTTATATTTATGTCTGTGATTTATCTACGAGTATTATATTATATTCTAGATCAAAATATGTTTACAGTAAATAAATATACAGGTCAAAATATGTTTACAGTAAATAAATATACAGGTCAAAAAATATTGCGGGTATGCTGACATGATTTCATTCCGTACATAACAATTCTTCCACCAATAATTCGCGTATTTATTACCTCGTTTGCTCGACATCCGCAGGGATCCAGCAGAATATCTAGGAGGGCAAAGACTATTATAACCACTTGACTGCGTATACAGTTCCCCGACGCACGAAAACTATTAGTATTTTGTCGCCTATGTATAGGCTACGGTACTAGTAGCAATACTAGCAATTTTAGTTGTGTCCAAGTGTTAGACCTGCGTGCACGCTAAATTAATATAATTTTTTTATAACGTTTATGCAATTATAACGCATCAAAATGCCTTCATGCGCGGTGAAGTGGTGTGGGAAACATTCTTAGACATCTAGTTACAAAAAGGATGACATAACTTTTCATCGGTACATAAACAGTACGAAAAATTATTTTTGATTTAATCAGATTATAAGCCACTGCAGGGGTCTATTTAAAATGGTGGTTGGGTAAACGAGCACACTTTTTGAGTCGCGCGTTGATGTCTTTTGGAAAAGTCTCGTTCTTGTATTAGACAATTCTAATGCTTCTATCCCTTTCTTTCCTTTTGTATGTTTATCGTAAAAAATAGTGCTGTTATCTTTAATAGCTGAAAGTTGATATCGAGAAAAATAAAATGAATACATTTTTTATTCAATTCACATACTTTAATAAAATAACTATCTACTATTAACCGACTTCAAAAAAGAAATACCGACGAACTGAGAACCGAGGAGGGTTTTCAGTTCGTCGGTTTTTTTTTTTTTTGTATTTTCCGGGATTTTTTAGTTCTTTCTGTCCCCGACCGGGGCCGATCAGTCCATTTCCGGGATTTTTTTTTGTAATTGATTGATTTTGATTAAATATTATTTCTATGATTTTGATTTGGTATTTATTATAATGTTAAAATCCATTTTATCGATATCGACTATTTTCTCTTAATGAAGTAAAGCAGCCCTAACGATGCAAATTGACCTTGAACTGACCAATTGCAGCCGCGCGTTCTTCCTCATCCCCCGGCCCGCAGTAGTGAGTCGTGTGCTTCGAAGAAATCGGCCCATACGCTCTCTAGTGGTTATATTCTCTATGTAGGAGGGTCACGAATATTTTTTTAACCCATGCTGAGCTGGACTCTCATTTGGAGCAACCTAGAGACGCAAACCTCACTTGTTCTTTTTATATAAATGTAGGTAAGAACTTAATTTGTGTTTATCATTAAATTGCGTTATTTTTGTGTTGCATTTTTTATTTTGTGGTGCACCAAATAATTGATTTTGATTTATTTATCTTCATGTCTAAGGGCGTAGGGCAACCACGCACACTGCATGAAGCAGGCAGTACCTAGTGGGCAAGCAGTGAAGTTACATGTGAATAGTGACGGCGGCTTCTTGCAGTTGCGTTGTGTGATGTGGTCGGTGTCTCCCACCGACCCCACGTGTGATCGCACCCTAAGTAGGATGTGCATTAAAATTGCCTCCACATCATCATCTGCCTAGCCTTCTCCCAACTATGTTGGGGTCGGCTCCCAGTCTAATCGGATGCAGCTGAATACCAGTATTTTACATGGAGCGACTGCCTATCTGACCGCCACAACCCAGTTACTGTATAATACGATACCCCTTGGTAAAACTGGTTCTCAGACTTTCGGGCTTCTGACTACCCGTAGCGACCGTCAAAGATCCACGAATGACAGCCGGGACCAAGGGCTTAACGTGCTTTCCGAGGCACGGAAGGGTCTTGGTATGTGGAGATGGTCACTCATCCACGGACCAACCGCGGCTAGCATAGCTTAACCTGATCGATCGACCCGTGCGGCTGTTATTACTTAGCCACAAGCCCCTCTATATTGCCTCCACATGACGACGATCAAATGCATGTCCGGAGAACCCCTGGCAGGCATCCACATTTTTGATGTTCTTTTTTTTTTTAATAAAATTAAGATGGGGCATGATGTGAGAACAAGCAATTAATTCCTGCTATTCAAATTGGCATTTAACTTTTACTAGCGACCCGCCCCGGCTTCGCACGGGTGCAATGGAGAAACACTGATAATTTTAGAGCCATTATTTCTCGTAAAAAGTTAAGGATAAAAAATGGTTATTGTGGGTTATACCTAAGAGATAGACATATACCATCGCGGACTTTTTTGTAGACCTTTTTAAGGTGTACAATATTGTAGTACATTATTTTGATCTATCTCGACGGGTTCAGCCAGCGTTTACAATGTAAGCCCAAAAAAATGTGTTTATTTACGACATTGCATTAGAAACCTCTAAAATGATCAGTGTTTCTCTACTATATTATGCATGTATTATACATATGAACCTTCCTCTTGAATCACTCTATCTATTAAAAAAAACCACATCAAAATCCGTTACGGAGTTTTAAAGATCTAAGCATATATAGGGACAGACAGACAGGGAAGCGACTTTGTTTTATACTATGTAGTGATGTAATTGAAATGATTTTGGTTTAAATTGCGACTAAACTTTACATGGCAATGCAACAACTAAGTATCTACTTAGGTACTATTTAGACCTAGGCCTTGTTGAAATAAAAGCGTCGTCGCGTTTATTGGTTCGCCAAACTCGAATGCGTCTTCGGACCGACACAGGGCGCTTTCCGGTTTCTAAATAAGCCGGAGATCGTTTATTCATGCAACGGTCGCTTTCTATTAGGACGGGGCATTGCGGTTAAACGATATGTCTCGCAATTTCTTGCTACTTAATCGAGAATTATGTAAAATATACCTAAACATCCCAGGTTTCTCTTAAGATCTAAAAAGGTCGAGAAACTCGAAGTGGACGTTCGAAAAATACGCTCTATATTCTCTTTGAATAATTTCTTTGTAGAGGAACATTTTGTTTTCACTTTACCTATAGCATCATAAAATAAAACACGTTTTTACATTGTAGAAATGCTTTATTCACAAACTCTGTTTAGTATTAAAATAATAATTAATATTCGTTCGTTTTTTCATTTTTAAGGCTCGTACAGACAGGCGCGACTTGTCGCGCGTCGTGTCGCGGTGCGATTCTGCGATATTATCGCGCCGCAACACCTTTCACACTAGAGCAATGCGAATCGCGGCCGCTACCGCGATATCGTCGCCATACAAAAGGAACATTTAGGAGTATATTGGAGGCGGCGCAACCATGTTGCAGCGCGACTGGTCGTCCCTGTGTGAATTGTCGCGCGCGTTTCCATAGAAATTGTTCTACGGATATATATCGCCGAATCGCGTCGCGCCTGTCTGCACGAGCCTTTATTCGTTTGTCGAATCAATGTTCGTAGCGTAACAAAAGTACGCGGAACGAATATTTCTTTTTAAATTCGCAAAGTGAATGCTCACTGTAAGTACCGTCCAACGAACAGATTTTGATTGATTAAAACAGCTGCTTGAAAGAATATGATAAAGTCACCGTGGCTTTATATTTCAAAGGTTATTAAATGCAGAAATATTTTCTAACGTTTAGAAATCTAATTGTAAAAGGTTTACCTACCTACTAGAGCGTTCTTAGCAGGTACAGTACCTACCCTTTGCTCGCAAAAGCGTATGTTTCTGATTGAACTCAAAGGACAAGTACCTATTAGTATTACAAGTTACTTGAACAATATTTCTAAGAGTAATGGGCGGTCTTTTTCCAACAGTGGTGCAAAATCACTTGATAATAGTGGATATTGAAGCTGCCTTAGACATCGCACCGCCGCACCCTCATTTGTAGATAAGCAAGATTCATGCATGCTTACAAATGAAGGTGCGTTGTTACTTTTACGGTAATAGTATAATAAATTCACTATATTATAGCTTTTATTTAACATAATAGATACCACTCATGGGCAAGTGACTAGTAATTTAAGCTCATTTTTATTAAATTACCCTTTTACTAACCACGTCACGGCACTATTAGTTAGAGAAAGTATTTTCAACAAAATGCCCTTCAATAATAGCACAAGAATCAAATTCGTTTTGTTAATTTATAGAGTTATTAAATATCTACAAAGTTGAGCAACAGGCCAACTCTCAAATTAAGGCTGAAACTTTTTAATTGATGAACAGTTTCGGATTGAAATAAACGTTTTAACGGACAAAGATCAAGCAATGTATTTTTCAAAATCGTTATTAAATACATAAGTATTTACAAAAGACATTAAATTTTTGTAAATGTATCTACCTTTTACTACAATGTAGCTACAGGTGAACAAGAAAATGCGGTGTCCAACTTGAACAGGGGCAGAAATATCCGCCGTGATTCCGTAATATCCGGCCATACTTCTCTAATAAAAGAAGGGCCCTCGTTCCTGATAGTAGTAAGTTCCAATAATCACTTTGTACCAGGTGTTTCATTACAAGGAAAATAACAATGAATTTGAAAGTAAAGCTATAGTTTATGAAACGTGAAAAGCACTCGATAACTAACTTACATACTTCCCAATTATTTCCGAAATTATAAACAGAATCGTCGATGGTCCGAAATAACTGAGGGTTTGGAGAGCATAAATAATTTCGGCAGAAAATATGGATAATTGGGTATTCCTTTAATCTTTATTAACGTGAATTTGATTACTATGTAATGGACAGCCGTAGTATCTTTCATTGGAATGAGGTTTTAATTACATTAATGAATTCAACATCTTGGCGAACCACTGTATTTGAATAATCAAGCAACTTGTTACTCTGGGAACTTTCAATAGGAATGATTATTCTCTCCCGATTAATCCTTTGAGTAGAATATTCCCCCACATTGTTACAGTGTTTAAAGTGATGATAACTCCCTAACAGTTTAAAGTAATTAAATGACCCGAGAATTATAAATGCGCGTTCTTTTGTGAAACTTCACAAAACTCGATATCAATAACATTTTGTTTCTTCTCACACCACAAATCACTTAACAGGTTTAATGCCGTAATTAAAGAAACAATTAAAAATCCACTTTGCCTCACATGGATCCACCTTTGAAGGGTTAATGCGTTTAACGCTTAACGCAGGTAGTTTGTGGTTTGTGGTACATGCGAGCCTTTTTGAAATAGTCTATCGTAAAGTTTTGGCTCTAGTAGTTTCACATGACAAGAGGTGTGTTTGATATCGTGTTTCACGGAGTTTCAGAGGACTGAAAGTGTAAAATCATGGTTCAAACAAATTCTCTCGAGTTCTTTAACAAGTTTTTAGCAGCACCGAGCTTGTGAATTCAAATAGCTCTCCGTTCCTCTCCCGTCACGTTGGTTTTAACACCATCGTCTTCAAACTATACTTGGAGAAAAAACGCGTATGCCTATCCCACGGCGTAAATCGGGCGACATATGTAAGGATAAAGCACCAAATGTGCTCGCACGTGAAATCATAAACAACTATAATGGTCACTCAGCCATGGGTTGTTCCCTGAAGACTAGGTGCATTAATAAAAGAGATAAGTTGGAGTGTTACACTAACATAATTTAAATAATTTTACCTGATAATATATTAAGCAATTGTACGTTCTTATTATGTAAAAATGTTCTAGCTACTAACTACTTATCATAAACTGAGAAAAAAAGCAATATAAAAATATGGTTAAATCAAATTTTCGAAAAATATTTCTTTTTTAATATTTTGTTGCGATAACGTTAAGTATACTAACATTATATTATAAAAAGAAATCGGCAGGGTAATTGCGTAACACTATCAGTAGCAATGGGTTTCATTTTGACAGTTCAACAATATTCATTGCGTTATTTACGTTGGTTAGCAGACACATTTTTCCAACATATGGAGCAATGGATTAGCAATATGCTTTAAAATGATTCAAATTGAGAGTAATAGTTTGTTACACAATTAGGGTGCGGTACGGATATTTCCAAGACGGACAATTTACGATTATATGTAATACTAGCTTCTGCCCGCGACTTCGTCCGGGTAAAATTAACCCCGTCGCATTGTATCGCCTACCCGCGCTATTACTTCCTTTTCGCTAAGCGTGAAGTAGCCTATTGCGTTAGTCGTATTTGAAATATTTTTTCAAATACGTTTGTGTAGTTCCAGAGATTAGCGCGTTCAAACAAATAATCAAACTCTTCAGCTTTATTATTAGTATGGATTAATTAAAAATTTTCTAAGAAACGGTAAACAAAACAAAATAAAATCCAAAAATTGTCCGATCTACCGATATCATAGTTGTGACACATTATTATATTTCCTCTGTCGACAAAGGGACCCAAGTAATCTTATTTGAATGGAAGTAATAGCTTGTCCATTTGGAAGACGATACACATAAAAACTCGACATAAAAGGCTCTTTTATGAGCGGGCCAGCAGGTCGATTCTGTAAAAATTTCACCGTGAAATCATACGTGAAGTGAGCTTGAAATGAGCAATGTCAATAGTATTAATTCCTAATGACAGCTCACTTTCCGCTCACTTCACCTAAGTTCTCACGGTGAGATTTTTACAGAATGGCACTGCAGGCCTCGACTTTCCTATCTTATCGTGTCGATACAATACAACTGCTTCATAATTATTTGTTGGGCTTGGTATCTATAACTTTTATAACAAGCTACCCTCTTCTTTGCTAGCTTTGCCTTTTAATGCGTTTAAAGCTCAAGTAAAATCCAACCTTTGTTCAAAGGCATATTATTCCATCGACGACTACTGAAACGATAAGAATAGGGTCGCCCTGATTAACTCAAGACAATGTTTATGCTCTTTCTCCAGAATTAGTTTACTGACAGGTTATGTGAGTTCATATAATTGTTTTTATATTTGATTACATAAGTCAATTCAGTTTAGCTAGCGACCTCGACGCTTGATCGTAATTCTTGCCTGGGCCACCGGCAGCAAGTTCGTCATGCTCCCTTAGATGTCACTGCTTGCGGTAGTGTCGGGGGTCGGGTTGCCTCCTTCCCTAAAATATGGCGAGGGGGGTAGTGGCTGATCATTGCGTTATGCTCGTGAACGGGTGATGCTGGTGGTTTTATTGGTGTAATTAGTAATAGCTTATTTATTTTACTTCGATGGTCCTAGTTTATCATTTGTGACTTCAAGTGAATAGAACCCAGTATTGCATAAATATGTAAGCTGTCACGCCCTTTATACCTGGAAGCTTTTATTTAGGTAGTATGTTTTTGTTTACATTTTCAATTTTGATTTATTGTTTTTTTGCTTGAGTACGTTTCATTTTTTATTGTATATGTTGGTATATTGGCGTGGCTAGCTGATATATCATTTGTACGAACTGTTTTGGATACGCGTCACCTGTTTGGAATCCAATTTATGGTACACATGTGAATCGCATAGAACGGGTCCAAAAAAGCTTTACACGCTATCTTCGGTACAAATCTGATAGCTGTCCTCTGGACGCTGATTACTCGCAAATGCTAAGATACTTCAAAATGATAACTTTAAAACAGCGAAGGCATACTAATGACCTGATTTTGCTTCACAAAATCATTAATGGATCCATACAAGTTCCAAAGCTTCTCGTTGAAATAAATATATCTGTCCCTCGCCATAGTTCACCCAGATCTGAACGCATTCTAGATGTGTTTACTCCGAGCCCAACACGAACTAACCTCGAACATTCAGCACCAATGAACAGGTTGATGAGGACGTACAATGAGCTCCATACACGTTTCAATAGCATTGATATCTTCGCCAACACACTGTCGCAATTCCACAAACAATTGTTACTGGCCCACAGTGGCCACAGTTAATATCTACTATTTGTCATTGATTGTGTTATTCTTTAGAGCAACAAAATATATCGATAGATATATTAGTATTAGTTCCACCTGTTCGCTATTGGAGATTGCATCTTGTTTAGAGTGGATGCTTGTGTAATTTATGTCATCAGGCCTGCCACACACATATTCGGGTGCTTTTACCAAAAGTGATCATAGTACTCGTATTATTGATTCAGCAGCTCCATATTATCAGAATCGTGCCAGGATATAGCAGTTTGTCGTGGATGTGGTACGACATCATCTGTCCTCAGAAGACAACCATCACGCAACCACAGTAATCAGCCTCTGATTCGACCTCTTCGGTGGTTACTAAAGTAACTCCGGAACAAAACTAGATGGCACCACTTGCTGCGCCGTTATATACATTCTATTTTGCGCTCGGCTCGTGCCGAATCATGCCGATCCAAACTTGTCAATAGCAACTCGTGTCATAATGGGATTGTAATGTTGTATCGGTTGTATCGTTATTTTCATAGAAATAACAAAATGACAAAAATAAATGACAAGTCAAACCACATGCGTAATATTATAAGATACGTCTTAGGTTACTTCGCGTGAATTATAGGAGCAACCGTACACTGAGTTCCGGGCCGTCACCTTCTGGGCTTCCAGGCTTCATTGAGCTTCGCACCGGGTACATATTTTACCTGCGATACCGCGTCGAGGTTGCTACGGATCTGGCGAATCCGTCGGCCGTCACGTCTCCTCGCGTCTGCAGCGTGGCACACCACTGCGGTCATCGTCACACCAAGCTGAGCCAGGAGAGTACTGTGCTACCAAAGGGATTTAAGAAAATTTTGTGACCATAAACCTGCTTCCTATCTTTTCTTTTAATAAAAATATACTTTTATGTTGACACTTTACGTGGTTTAATTTAATTCCCACCACGTAAACTCTTCCGTCACAAAATATGATATATTATGGTTTTATCTTTATCAAGACGAGAAACCATTTTATAGTGAATGAACAAACTGATTGAATGCTCACAAAAAGGTGGCCGTAAAAAGTGAACGAGTATTGGGAGGTACAAGATTTCGCCCCTTTTAAAAATGGCTATTTTATTAGAGTGTAAGGTAAGGATTTAGGAGCAAATCACATTTGGGTTTATCACTCCGTCATAACTGTGTTAGGATAGAGCGCACCTTCGTGGCTATGAAGGTCACAAAAGAGCATTACATTAAACTCCGATTTTACGAGCGTTATTTTATACTTTCCTCGCTTAAGCCCAGGTTCGCAAGGGTGCGTTTTTCCCGCGGCAATTTTTTTTTTCACAAGTACAATCAAGTAATATAACTTGATAGCTAATTTGGATGTAGGTTTAGACAAGATCAAATTACACATGCTAACATCCCTTACTACCTACCGGACACCAGCCCGTATTACCTATTACCTAGGTGGTAATAGGGGCTTTAATACGGGCTGGTGTCCGCAACTCTACGTCAATGCGCGTATTTTGCGTATCCCAATAATCTAATATATCCTAATCCCTTAACCTAAGTCCCACTTCCGATTCCAAAGTTCTCCGTTCTGCCCCAACCCGAGCACACCACCAAAACGTGGTAGGTATCCTCCCCCATGTTGCAAATCGAACAGTTTGGGGTGTCAACAACCTTCTTAAGATGCCCGAACGCATTCAACGGAATGTGTCAGGATCGCAGGCGCATGCTTGTTACTAACAATCGTCTAATCATCTGTATTTCAGAAAATCAAGCAATCCTTGGTAATTCAGACTGGTTTTTTCTGTACTATATACCCTTCTCTTCAGATCTTTTGACAAAGTGTTCTTTCTACTTTTTAACATTTCTTACTCATTGGTTCTAAAACTAGCCATTGAAATGTTTACTCCGTGACCTTTATCTACGAGTACATTACGATGACTCGTAAAAGGACGCACTGGAATGACTGGCTCTATTGCGTCGCCCTGATTTATCGTCCGATTTCAGGATTCTGCAGCACAGATACTTGTAGATTTGCTAATTATAGACCTGGAGCTTGGGTTAGAAAACGAAAAGGCTGAAAATAACTAATACGTGGGAATTTAATCTATTTTCTAACAGAGGGTAAAAAAATCAATCTTGTAGTTAACGCCACATCATTCGAGTGGTTTTTGTTTCTAAATTCTTAATAATAATTATAATGGGATGGGTTTGAAACCAGTCTGTTTAATTTCCATTACAATTCAGTTTCAGTGGCGATGTTTACTTACTTACTTACTTACTTACTTTGGCTCGACTTTTTATAGAAATAAAGTGTTGCATTGATTGAGCGTTATAAAAGTTCGAAAATCCTTAAAACATTGACTTCTGTAAGTGATACCTATTACCCTACGTAATGAAAAAATAAAACGTGTGTGGTCGGGCGCACATACACTCTTATATACGTATAATAGAGAGAGAAGCTGTGAATGTAATACTCGTACGCGTCTTTAATACAGAGCCCGAACGACACGTACGAGCTCTCTTGAAATTGTCACCAGCTTGACCTCACTATCGGCTTTATCACCCTCAAAAACATGTAAAGTATTTATTTCGACTGAAAAAAAAAGAAAAAGTCACGTAGAGGGAGCCATAGCGCTTCTATGTGCTATTTACGTGACGATTTTTATTACTAAACTAACGGCAAGCCGTGTTAAAAAACTTCGTTCTAAAAATATCTTATTGGATAAAAGCTCGAGTTTCTTATTATCTTCACCATGACTGATTTGTGGGATAGCATGACACAGTGATAACGTAGACATATTAATGAGCTTTCTCGTCAAAAAATGAACAAAATCGGTCGCGAGAAAAATCAGGTGTTCCCTACATTTATATTCGCATAACTCGTCAAAGTGTAGGGAATAGCTGATTTGTTCGCGTCCGATTTTGTTAATTTTTTTGGAGGTCTTTGCCCTGCAGTTCCTGCCCATCACAGGATTTTAATGATGATATGGTATGTCTCGTAATAATGATTGATTTTGACAATCATAATTTATATCCCAGCATTGAGACCATTGACTTAATTTCAGACATCACAGACGTCTATTCATATTTTATGTATCTCAACTTCTATAATATTCAGCCAACGTTAGATTTCTATCTTTATAACTTTGCTGCTGTCTCATATATATACATCCCGAGAGAGCTTTAACTTTTACTGTTATCATGATATATTTACCGTTAGATATGTTGAGCCTTAGATCTTGTTAAAGTGATATATGTCTGGGTACGGTATTGTAGAAAAGACATTGGATCCTAGTCGGGAAATGTTGCTCAGCTCAATTTGCCCGGCGAAGGTTTTGAGCCCGATGTAAGAGTCATGCCATATCATATCGTAGGTATATGCCACATTATACAGTTCCAAACTGCGGCGCCAAATAGCTTTAAGCTTTAACATAGACCAGAGTAGTTGTCTATCGCTGTGAATATTGACAATTACGGAAAGCTTACCCTGAAATCACCTATAGGTTCTCTAACTGTCATCTTCCACTTAGAAAATGCCTAACCAATTATCTCGACCGCCGTGTGATTTGGTCTTGTTCTGGTTTACACCTACATCGAAGTAGTATATGCTGAACTATTCACGCACGGCATGTCGCCACCACCCCCGCACATGACATAAACAGGACCTAGTTGAGGTAGATTTGTACTCTGTTTTTCCGGGTCTTCTTTTCCTAGATAGTGTGACACACTGGAATAATAAAACAG
This sequence comes from Eremobia ochroleuca, assembly GCA_949629135.1. Classification (NCBI taxonomy): domain Eukaryota; kingdom Metazoa; phylum Arthropoda; class Insecta; order Lepidoptera; family Noctuidae; genus Eremobia; species Eremobia ochroleuca. The sequence continues at coordinate 9,272,930 of OX451389.1, forward strand.
TTTCGTCTATCGGAGAGGAAATAATTTTGTCTTCTGCCAAAACATTTTGACTGACTCATTTTGATGACTTTGATCTATGAGATTTGTTGCCAGTCTACGTTACGAGAGTTCAATAGAGCGATAATGTCACCGATATTCTGTCAAGTAGACGGTCTGCGCATTGCCTTATTCGAGAGGTCATGAGTTCAAACCGCACGAGTTAAAAAGAATATGTGTGAATAATACGTATATGCCACACACATACCCAGTAACATTTTATACAGCAAATGTTTATTTCATTTATTTCAATCAGTAGCTCCCAAAATACCACAACGATGTTTATTTCTAAGCTGTACCAATAACACGTAAATAGTGGTTTGTATGATAGACAAGGCTTACCATCAGTTCCGTGTCTATCAGTTCACCTGTTTTAAGGTTTCCGAAATAAATAAAGAGCTGTGTGAATAGTGTTAAATACAAGTCAACATCTATCAACATACTATTACTTACATAAGTACTTAGTATATACATATCACGTATTTACATCTTCGTAATAGAATAGAAAACTTTAATTTCAGATACATTTTGGGATGCCTGAAGAAGCCCCCTCGTGTAGCGCACTTTGTTCCGCCAGTTACTCAGCTGAACCGAGCGCTCGAGGCATCCTGGACAGTCACACCCAACACCTTATTTGACTGGCCAATTCTTCCCTTGCGGTGGTAGGGCTAATGCCCGCCCGGTTTGCGACCACCCTCCCACCGGAGTCCGGCGTCAAGCAGCCTGCTGGGTTTCGTCTATGCTTGGGAGTTCCAGTGCCTTAGGCATCTTCTGGGCACGCTCGTTCCATCATAGACTTCATCCATTGCTTTCCACCAGGCGTGATCGAGGTCAAGCGCGGGCCCATTCAGCAATAAAACAAAAAAGATGTCCATGGGGTTATTTATTTATGTATATACTTTATTGTACATTATTATATACTTTATTGTACACCACAAAAATACATAACATAAAAAATACATCAAACACTACAAAATATACAACAGACGGCAATTAACAATAGGCACCTGCCATCTAATCTCTTCACCACCCTTGGTTGACTGGTAGAGAATTTCTAAGGCATTAAGTCCGCCTTTGTACCTTTTGTGCGAAAAGTTTAAATAAATAAATAAATAGGCGGAGTAACAATCTTACTTGACTTCCAGTGACCTACTGAAGGTCTACAGACACAAATTAACATAATATACAATTTAAGTTCAGCGTAAAGCTTCTGTAATAACAGAGTAGATCTATAAATTTATTTTTTTATTGTTTTCTGTTTTCGGTTTGTGCGTTTGGAAAAAAGGGTTTTATGTGTTTGGAAAATTTGACAGTTTCGGGTAGCTTGATGTGCTGGCGTCTGTACAATTTTAACATCGCTACTATTTTATGTACTATTCTACTTAGGTATAGATAAAACATTACACACATGTCATGTGTACACACACATGTATAGATATAACACTTTAATGCCACTCTTTGTTCAAGCCATGTTTATAAAAGAAATAGACTATTAGAAAAGTCAGTTTATCTGCAAGTCTTTTGCCACGAAGAGCAAAAACTACCGCTTACATTTGAATAAAACTAGGTGACGTAAAACATCACTCGGAATGCTTATTATCGAGTAAAAGCAAAAGAGTAGACCTTCACTGATAGTGTTGGTGCCTTAACATAGCGGTCAGCTTTCACGAAACCGAACTTTAATAAATTGTCATGGTTTAATTAATCGACCCTCAAGTTAGTTAACCTACTGAAAATGACATCCGGAGTTTCAGTTGTCAAAATTATTAACGGACTAGTTTCTACCCGCGACTTTACGTAAAATTTCTTGTTCCCCCGGCCACCCCGTTGTATCGCATCGCCTGCCTGCGCTATCACTTAGTCTGCGCTTTGCATTCTTTCTGTCTTTTTTCTGTATGTTCAGCTCCTAAGAGTCCTAGTGTGATAGCCTATAGCCTTTCTCAAGAATTGGGCTATGTAATGCAAAAATAATTTTTCAAATCCAACTAGTAGTTCCAGAGATTAGCGCGTTCAAACAAATAAACTCTTCAGCTTTATGACTACTTACAGCTTCTGAATTCATGGATTTCTGAAATCCACGCGGATGGAGTTGATACTAGCTACATACAAGCTGTAACTTAAATAACGCACAACCTCATAAGGGGTCATTGTACTCATCATTATAAACAACTTTTACTATGGGACCAAACCTGAAATCGCGTAAAAAAAATCAGCTGTTCCCTACATTTTGACGAGTTATGCGAACATAAATGTAGGGAACAGCTGATTTTTTTTTCGCGATTTCAGGTTTGGTCCCATAGTAAAAGTTGTTCATAATGATGAGTGCAATGACGCCTTGAGAGGTTGTACTTTATTTAAGTTACACCTTGTATATTTCAGCCTTTTTTTTTTATTTCTGCCGTTCATGATTCTTAACACTGTCACATTGATTTCATATTTATTAACCGCTGAAATTTTGAATAACTAGTGCTCCCATTAAGTCCTGGTTTGCTCGTGTCTATCAGCTGAGCATCGAATGATTCGACCTTTTCCAGTTTTTCGTTTTTCGATCATTGTTGTTATTGTTTGATTGTAGAAGTTGGTAGGTATAATTTGAACCTGTATTCACATTGAAATGTATTTGAATTTAGTAGAATGAGTTAGCTAACCTGTTTGAAGTTTAAAGCTAAGCTTTATGCAAGACTTCGAGCATAGTTTAAACTCACACATTTAAAACCATGCTTGTTGTCGAGCTGTTTTATTTTTGGCAAAAAACATGTTTTATTTAATTTGAATGTATTGATTCCAACCTTATAATAGCGTGAACCATAAATACTAACGAAATAACTGCAGCAATCTGTGGCCGAAGTTTTAGTGCGAGCAGCCTGCGGAACAAAACTTTTGGTTTCATTCAATATTTTCAAGATCCTGACACGAGTGGTTTTAATTACTGTTCATTTGAAAATGAACGAATAATAATAATAATAATATTCCACAACGCCATCTAGTCCCAAACTAAGCAGAGCTTGTGCTATGAGTACTTGACAACTGATAAACATACATATATATTTAATTGGGAGAAATGAATAAAATTACCTGGGGTCAAAACTTAAAATGCACGTAAAATGTGATTGCCTAATTGCAGATTTATCTATGTGTTCTGTTTCACTGTCCATTAATTTTATTTCATGCACAGACGTCAGCACATCAAGCTACTACAATCTGTCAAATTTCTTCAATAGATTCTCAACTTTGTCGCTAAAGCGTTAGGATCAAAGTTTATTGCAAAAATCTGACAGTTTCAGGTAGCTTGATGTGCTGGCGTCTGTACCTTAACTTTCTAAGTCTGCCTGACCTTTCTATAGTAGAACTTTATGATATTGGGTAAAAAGTACTAAAACAGTCTAGGACTACCTACTTGATGGTAAGTACCTTATTTACGTAATACGTATTACCTACTTGAGACCATAAAAGAATAAAAAATACGACGCGTCGTTTCTTTTCATTCCTTTTATTTTCGTCGTAACGCTAAAATTCGAATATGTGAAGGCAACTATATGGCGACAGTAGTTATGTCTGTTTCTCAAAGTGTAGTGTTGAATTCCAGATACAGACTTTCACCGTTTTAGTCGACTGGTTCACCCGATGGCTGCTTTACCACTTGACTACCTTGCTGCATGCAGGATTTGCAGAAAAATCGGTGACTGGTTAAAAAAATATGAAGTTGGTAGGTAACACTCACGAAGTCTACAAACTATAATATGCATATATAGAACGTTTTTGCAGCTCCACACTCGATCACGGAAATGATGACGGATGATGATTTGATTGTGTAATTGATTACACAATCAAAACATCATCGAACGATGACTTTTCCTAATGAAAAACTTTACAGTAGAATGCATTGTTTAAATTACATAATTTCACAACGCATGTTAATATAACACTTCTTTACGACACCGTAAAGAAGTGTTATATTATTATAGTGTTATAGTATATTATTCGCGTATTTATCACGTCTGCTCGACGTCAGTATGTCACTGTAGGGATCCAGTAGAATATATATCAGATATATTTGCCTGACGCTTGCTTAGCTGGATTCCCATTTGGTGAAACCTTGAGACGCTCAGGTCACTTTGTACCTATGTTCATTATTCCATTTAAAGTATGCCATGGTTGCTTTTTTGTATTTTAGCACCTTGTTTCTCCTTTACATTCATATAAGTACTTAATTTTTTATCTTTTAATTGTGCTTTTGTGTGTTGTGTTATTTATTTTGTGTGCACCAAATAAATGGTTTATCAATCTATCTAAATCCTAACTACACTTAAGTAGGTAGGTAAGAACTTACCATGATATTGTTTGATCATCAGACCTAGAATGCATGTTTTTTTCCAAGTACCTAATACAACGTGTAACGTTAAATGCGCAATACCTGAAAATAGTTTGATCAGAATAACGAGCAGAATTAATTGAACCACTTTTTAATATAGGCCACATTTTTCAAAAAATCTTCATTAATAACGTTGCCGTGTCTATTTATTAATAGTTCAAGCAAGCCAATTTCAGCGCGGCGCAGCGGCCCGGTGACGACTCCTCCCTCGATAAAGCGTCGTCGCAGACGCAAGAATCGATCAGAATGGCCAGTAAAACTAAAACAGTACATAAAACCTTTACAATTTTTATAATGACTTATTTTTTCTCTGAAATAGATCGTGTGAATTAAAAATCAGTTGGGGTGTCTGAGGTTTTGCGCATTTAACGTTACACGTTGTATAATTGTAAGCTACTTGTGTAATAGTTAAAGGTTAGGATTCGAATAAGCTTACCAGCAAACTCCGGTCAACTGCCTCGCGCTCCTAAGGCTCGGGGACGCGTAAAGTCGTCCTGAATCTTGCTAAAATTCACTATACATTTTTTCCACAGGTGTTGGTTAGTGTTATTCTTCCTACCTTAAGGGGATTGTAGCATAAATCACAGAAGGACCATTTCTTATTAGAAAAAGTTTATAACACGCACGTTATTTGTACGAGTTGCGGCGCTTACAGAGTGTGTAGGTACCTACGCGGAAACGCGGCGCTCCTATGCTTATCCGTAGACCAATCGGGATGCTCCGCGAATGGTCGATGAGCAAACTGACAACTTAATCAAATCAAAACCATTTCCACTACACACAGAAGCTTAATTACTTGTTGTGGGGTGAAAAACTATCCAAAAATTCCTAAGATTTAATGCAGTGGGTAATACCTACCTTAAAGAGAACGGTATGTAGGTAACATAACACTACTCTTATACTCGTACTATATCATTATTGTCATCAATCCTCGCCGAAGAAAAATGAAGGGGTTGTTTAAACGGTTAATCCCATAATCCACTAACGAGCACGCAGCTTTGTAAACTCTCCGCTTACCTACTTATTTAGGAGCAGTCTATTTTCCTCGACAATGGAAATCACAGCTGATGCATTTTAGGGATGTTTCTTGTGAATCTAAAAAGATTTAGGACGAATTTCACCAATGAAACCACATTCAAGAGCTGCCAGTGTCATCATTGCTATGGAATACTGACACTGAGGGCTCTTGAACGCGGTTTAGATAGATGTGCTGATCGCTTTTAGTTTCATTGGTGAAATTAACCCTTAATAGCAAACCTTTGGTGTTTTGTATCATCGACAAAACACATAATTGAAAATTGATTTTGTTGTGCATTTTTTCTATGTGGGAATTTCTTTAAGTTTAAACAACTTATGAGAAAACAAAATAAATTATCTAACATTGTTTACTTGTATTTTTTGAGTAGCTTTAATTAATTCCTTTATTACCTTTCATTAGATTTGAAAGGGTAGCTAATTAAACAAGTTCCCGTCGAAAATTAGAAACTCGAGGTATAAAAATAGAAACCCGGCCATTTACATGGCACATCAAATTTTATGAAGGGTCTTGAACACAACTGGTGCAATGTAAGTGTACTATAGATAAAACTCTAGCTAACCCTTCGGGGACATGTTTTAGATAAAGTTCGACTTTATAAAGCGTCATCCCTGACACACATCATACACTTTTTAAAACTGGAAGTGCCCTAATAACGGGGGTACTGTACCAACCTGTTATTATGTGATACGTTTTTTTATGTGTATGAACCATTAGAGAGAACAATAACATCTCTGAAACCTTCCATAATAGTAAACAAGATTAACGAGCAGAACAGAACAGCATTGAAAAACAAAAAAAAACACAGTCCTCTTAAAAAGTCAATGACTTTCAGTTTTGAATATTACGAACACAACGAAGAGCAAAATCAAATGTTATTTGGATTGATTTACGATATATCTATAGGTCAGTTAAAATTGACACAATAATAAATGCGCTTGAAAATAAAATGATAGACTAACTAACTAGATATCTAGTATTCTACTCAAAGGCTTAGGTATATATCCCGCAAATAAATTAAAAAGATTCCATTCAATATATAACACAAAGTCTTGAGATGTCATTTTTGTCCGTTAGTTAAGGTGGGTTCGCACAGACAAGGCGCGGACGGGTGCGGCGGGAGTACACGACCGCGGCGCTGTCGTCAGACCACGTCTGACTGAAGTGCATGACGAACACGTCGGAGCCCGATGAAGACGACTGAGGCAGCTGCTCGTCGTGCGACGACAGGTCATTCCGTTCACACCGACGATTTCTGTGACAGAAAAAAGAATAAGGTTCTGTTATAAAAAAATAAAACAAAATAACGAAGTAGCATCGCACTGATTGAACTTTTTGTTACATTTCCCAAAAAAAAAAAACAGCCCAGATACTCGCAGATTGAATTTCTTTTTGTGACATCAATTTATTACTATGATTTCAACATTTTCAACACATTATGTTTCAAACAAGATAAGTTAAGCTCTGATCAAATTGAGGTGAATCCCGGGATGCCGGACGAAGTTCGCTACTGTCTAACTTGTTTAAACTGTCACGAAACTTCGTAATCATTTAAAAAACAGTCACGCACAGTCACGACTCACGTCCTGTTCGAGATTCACCTCATTGATTTGTGTGAGATATGTGAATCATATCCACTTTATGAAATATTTTCTCGTATACATATTCTCATTTGGTAGTCAGCCGACGTGCATTGACGCGCACCCAAGCCCGATTCACGTTGCAATATTTATATTAAAAAAAAAAAAAACGTTGCCCCACACTAGGAATTTCTCCTGTATTGCACATACACAAACGGCCAGACCCGGAACAACTACTTGTAGGTCTTACCAATATTTCGGAATCGAACCGGCGACACGCAGCGCAGCAGTCAATCGCTTAACCACTGCGCAAACCGTGCCGTCTAAATGTAATGTTGATGTTTATATATGCGTCATTTTCGCGAAAAATTACTTATTTAACTAAAAAAAAACATTTTAGCCATTTTGGCTTCATGAATGTGAAAATGACAAATACGGTAGTGTTTACAAAGGAACCATCAAGTTTTTACAAAGAGGGTTAATTTCTGAAATATTCAGATACATTTGACAGTTTGACTGGCAGCCTTTGTAATATTATACCCTTAACTTCATTTGCGTTCTGAATGTCGCATAAAGGTTCTTCCACACAGGCGCGACTACGAGCTGGGTTTCTACAATACCTCATGTCGAGAGACGTGCACGATTTATACAAAATGAATGAGCTATGTTGCGTCGCTAAGTCACGTTCCATCTGTGTGCGGTAGCCTCAAAGCGGGGGTTGCTTGACAATACTGACGTCTTCAAACAAGACGTGCTTTGTAAAGAACAAAGGGAGTAGGAACTTTGCCCGGTGACTCAAATCATATCAAGGAATTATAATTTACTCACACCAAAAAAGGTAACATAATAATAATTAGTACCTAAATAGGTAGCGTCAGACAGCTAGTCGGGTTGAGTGCCGTGAGTAATGATTCATAAATATTGATCCAAAGATGTGTGCAATTCTAGTAGGACTAGGTAATGAGTTATCTAGGTACTATTTGTATATTTTTTCAAATGGAAGCTTAAATGAATAATTTCATATACATTAAACTAACTCACAAAAAGCCTTGGGGATTACAAGAATCTTAAGGGATGACAATGGCAAATGATTCACCATTTATCTTTATTCAGGATCATACCCGCACGAATATCAATTTCATTTAAGAAAGCAATACATTGCGGGGTCATTATTATAAGCCACCATCAAAGGAAAACAATCAATCATTTTCTATAGAAGACTAGCAATGCGTACAGTCCGGAAATAGATTTAAATGTATGCTTGAGGCTAATTTAGTTCTTATTTGTCTATTTTGTACCTTTCATTTCTACTCACAACTTGAAAATTGTATTTATTTTATTTATTTTGTTTGACATTGAATAATTCATCTGGATTAAGACACTTAAAGTGCTTATATTGTTGTTGTTGTAAAATTGCTCTCTAAAATATATAAAAAAAAACATAGTCGTCCAAAAAAATATGTTTAGGCGTTTGTCCCACCACCGGCAAAAAAACGAGAAGCGAGTAGAGCTAGCAACTAATAACGAGTTGGCGAGCAACGGGCGGTGAGTGCGCGACAGCGACAAGCGATTACTCACTAGTATGTAGTGTTATGCCCAACAAGCGAGTGTGGCTGTGGTACAACTCTCTTTGATAGTTCATATCGCTGCGACAAATGAGTCCTTGCCGCGGGCGGTGGTGTGAACAGACAGCGATCAACTATTAATATACTACTATTAGTAAATCTACTATTCTACTATTAGTAAATCGTATGTATGTGTTTATAACCTATTTATGTATTTGTCTAGTTTTTTTTTTATCATCGTCGTGTCAACCAAAGCACCTGCCATCTAATCTCTTCACCACCCTTGGTTGACTGGTAGAGAATGCCTAAGGCATTAGGTACTTACATGGGACCTACAATCTTTTCTTTCTTTTATTATTTTTCATTTCTTGAGTGAGAAAATCGTTGACAGCTAGTCGCTTCCTCGTCGGCGGTGGGACAGTTGCAGTGCAAGCCGTGCATATTATTATTATATTATTATTATATTTTGTCACAAAAAGGCACGAACGAATTCAATAAAAATAAAAGCTAGGTCGTCTGTGACACAATACTTTGCAAATTGTTTTACGGTCTCTTCTTTGTAAGTATAGCCCAAATAACTGTATTAGAAGTTGCTGTGAGTATTACTAACAACTAAGCTAACAACACCAAATAAAGTTGTATTGTGACTTTGTATACCTATGTACAGACACCAGCACATCAGGCTACCCGAAACTGTCAAATTTTCCCAACCCTCTTTGAACCTTATGCTTCAGCGATAAAGTTGAAAATCTATTTAAGAAATTTGACAGATTGTAGTAGCTTGATGTGCTGGCGTCTGTACGTACATACATTCAACTTTCACATTCTCACTAGCTCAATTCCTCTGCTATCTTTTTGAGATATGTTTCCGTTTAATCTTCGGAGTGCCTTTTTATTCAATGTATAATCAGTTGTAATATTATGTTCACCTTAAAATCATAAATTGACACTTTTTAATTCATTTATTTACTAAGGTGATACGCAAAAGATCGACTTTGTACTAAATGTTTTATAACATCTAATTTTTTTCAAATAATAACGCTTTCGAAAGAGCCGGATAATATTCTTAACAACTTACAAGTTTCGTAGAAATATTATAATTACTTAAGTACTCCACTGAATAAAACACTTAAGTAGCAACTCGTAATTTTAGTAGTTAAAGCGCGGCAGCTTTGAAGTGATTGAAAATCAAAGGAAATTTTTTGTTGATTTTGTCGTAATACATGCAACAGTTGTTTAGGATACAAAATGGATTATTAAAAAGAGAAACGTAAAGACATATTTGGAAACGTTCATTATATTAATGGAAATAAGTTTAATAATATTACTTAGCTAAACAAAATCATCTGTCATTTATTATTTGCAACAATTTTGGAATAAAACTAGCTCTGCTATAAATATTACGTACATAAAATAAAAGCTCAAATAATATTTCAGTTGTGGTAGGTAGACGTTGCTTAATAGTTACACATCAGTCGCGTCGAGGACAATTTGTAAGGGTTAAGTTTATTTATGACATAATTAAATATATTTTATTGTTGGTTCTACATCCCATCTAATATAATAGAGACCATTTACTAAAATATATCTCAATTATTGCAAAAGAGATAAACAAAAAACATTTGGCTCAGTACAAGTAATTGGAAACACCTTTTTATAAAGCCCTGGAAACTGCCATTTGATCCCAGTAATGATTTTTTAAGAGGAATCCCGGTCACTTGATTGTTGGCGTTCATTCCATACTAGCGTATTCTTCTGTTTTCTCTCCGGTTAATGATCATAGTCCAAATTATTGTTTACGATATAATGTATACCTACTATTTAACTGAAATCTTCCTATGCCTGTATTGTTTTTTGGCGTAATTACATTAATTTTAGAAAAATACATACGTATGGATTGAAGTGAGGGAAAAATAGCCAAACACATTATTTTTAGAAATGTTAAAATACTAACTATTACAAAAACTATTTGAATTCAATTTAATATTTAATATTTCAATTCATATTTGCGATACTTAGGTCTAACAATTTCAAAATGTAATAAATTATTTTGTTTAGCTTTTGTTTTTTAGTTCATGTAGAAAGACTTTTTAATTATTTGCTTAATAGACTTCAATCAGGCTAGTAAAATGAGAAAAACATGACTTTTTAGATAAACTTCAATATTAATAGGATATATTTGATTTATTAAACAATACTGATTAGAGTTCGTTGTCGTGTGATATTGATTTAATTGGGCGAGACCGCATTAATTCTTGCTACAAAAAGTTATCTAAAAGGGTCAGGATTATTCTTTGCAAAGGAATTTCTCAAAGTAAAAGGTTTTAGCAAATTATTTGAAATAATTTTCTGTACGCCCGCAATTAAATGCCTCTTTAAGGATTTTAAGTTTATATTATTATTTCACGAGACGTTGTTAACTAGACCATCACTTTTTGTTTTGATTCGAATGAACAACTTTTAAAAAGTTTGGAATAAAAAGTTTTTGTGTTAATCCTTTTTATGACCCCTAACCATTTTAAATGGTACTTACATATAAATATAACATACAATCGTAATTACAATTCAGAGAAGTTTGAAGTTTGAAAATAATATTTTTTTATTGCAAGAAAAGAAATCTGTTTTAATACACTGTGTGTACTGTAGTAAAGGATACACTGTATTAAGGCACACTCACTTCTAAAAAGTCGAAATACTAAATTAATAGTAATAGTTGTAAACTCTAATTGCCTAGTAATAGTCTAGCCATGCGCTTCATTGTACCAGGTTCATCACGGAACTTATTTCATAATAATTAATTAAATTATTCCTCGTTCATGACAGCGTGACATCATCAGAATGTGAAAAGCACTCGTCGCATTCATTAATAATAGTAAACGTAAACGTACATCTCTGTATAATTTTCTTGAAAATAATGAGAAGATCATAATGATTAGGTATCTAAGTACCCGACATTTGTACTCCCTCGCACATGCTAGTGTGATATCGCGACGACGTGTGGCGTATTCGAAATATATATCCAAATGCCTAAAAAGAGACAAAAATGAAATTCTAATGGATACAAATAATCCGTCGTAATTTAAAGGATTAGATAAAGTCAGCTAAAACCAATTATATCACGAAGTAAGAAAATTAACGTTTATTTTTCGTTCAAAAGCTAAAATACGTAATTTATGAAAGTGCTCATTCATTATCATTTCAATAAAGCATTATTATTATTATTATTACTTGAACTTAAAGATTAAATCCTCAAAGATTTTGTTTAAATTTTGATAGATATGCACAATAATAACGCTTAAATTTAAACGTACACCAATATTTTAACACAACTCATACACAAAACCATTAATTTTAAGGGTACAGCCAAACTAACCTCTCTGTGACCATCAACATTTGATATTTTATGATTTATCTGTAATAGGCGTGTGATGTGACTACCATTACAATTTCGTTACCTTCTAATTAATTTTGTTTATCAATTTTCATATACACCGTGTTCCGGACGATATACATAAACTTTGACCAGATGTTCAGACCATGGAAATATACATTTTTCATTATGGACACATTAATTCATTATTATTATTATTTTTGTTAATTTTTATACAAACTAAATACCTTGACGTAAATCACCCGATATGCACGCCTCTTTATCCGAACTGGCAACGTCGTATTTAGCGGCACCAAAGTGCGTGAGTTGAAATGTTGATTTTAAAGTTCGAAATAGATCGACGAGAGTCTTTAAGCCGCAGACGTCCACAGACCTTGGATTTTCATTAAATTAAATGTGTGTAGATTTGCTCGTCCCTAAAACACGCACCTTTTCGAACAAGCGAAATATACGTAAAACTTTCACCCTATACTCACATAAAACGTGTTTCCCTGTGTCCTTACCGAAAACGAATGTCACGTGGTAAGTACGCGATCGTATACATGAATATGACGTACAAACGTGACGTAATTGATCGCGGGAGTACGTCATATTTGTATAAAAGACATCGACGATTGCGCAATCGCTTTCGTTTAGGACGCAGCATTAAGCAAAGAGGGGTTTAAAGAATGATAATCCATCTAAAATTGACCCGAGGCTATACTCGTACTTGCAGCATCGCTTGATATCAAACTATGCGCTCCTAACCGTATTGCCCCAGGCAATGACATTATATTAAGCCGATGAAACAATTTGACATTCCCTGGATACTCCTAAGAATCTCAATTCGTTGCGTCTCTTAGGATTTAGTTGACTCTTTATCGTGTGGCCTTTTACTGCGACAACACCTAGTTAAACGAATAATAGTTAAATATAAAGCATCCAAATTATAAAACGTAACATAAAATTTGTAATAGCAACGCCTTTTAATGGATAAGTATTTTTCATTATATTCCGCGAGTAGTGGAAAATTAGGAATGTCTTAGATCAAAAATGAAAATTTCTTGAATTGAAGTACCATATTATACAAATGGCTTTCTTTGTAGGCAACAGCAAGATAGAACAGCCTATACAATGTATAACGTTAAATGCGCAAAACCTGAAAATAGTTTGAATAGTCAGAATAACGAGCAGAATTAATTGAACCACTTTTTAATTAAAGTCACATTTTTCAAAAAATCTTCATTAAAAACGTTGCCTTGTCTAGTTATTAATAGGTCAAGCAACCCAATGTCAGCGTGGCGCAGTGGCCCGGTGACAACTCCTCCCTCGATAAAGCGTCTTCGCAGACGCAAGAAACGATCAAAATGGCCAGTATAACTAAAACAGGACATAAAACCTTTAAATTTTTTTTAACGACTTATTTTCTCTCTGAAATAGGTAAATTGAATTAAAAATCAGTTGGGGTGTCTGAGGTTTTGCGCATTTAACGTTACACGTTGTATAAGGTTAAATTACTTGATCACTGTAAAGGTCATTGACAGGGTCTTGTTTCTGAGAACTGTAATGGTTCAGTACTCCTACAAGGACATTTACAAAGCAAGAAATATCAGGTATTTCGTATCCGAGTACCCAAGTACCTTGTCAATGACATTATTAAATTTATAGTAGTGGCTTGGAAATTGAATTGCAATACCACGAGCTGCGAGATCAACACTTGAAATGGCGATATTTCCGACCACTGAACCAGAAATTAAAGCCTGGCTCACTCATCACACTGGATCCAGTTGAGAAATGAATGATAGAATCAATTACAAATTATCGTCATAGTCATGGTTAATTAATCACGTTATAAATATTTCTCAGCACAGAGGAGTGACAATCGTTACGACTATAATAAGTAACTGAAAACGTATTAAGTGAGCATCGAGGGATACTTAAAAAAAAAAATATTTGAAAGCAAAAAATGCAATACATGTTAGATATTATTTGTTTCAATCCTCTCCTATGCCGATTGTGTTCATGTAGCAGTATATGATGAGGTTGTAACACTCGGCTCTGATGCGTCATCTCGTCGGCAAGAATACAAAGTAAGTAAAATGCATATAATGTGAATAATATGTACACACAGCTCCATTAAGTACCCCCCCCCCCAAAAGACATTGTGTTTGTTGGTGTTTATTTTTTTAAAGTACGTTTTAATATTTTTTTTTTTTTCAATAAATCGTTAATTCTTTTATTGATACATATAACGACAAGCAATAATAGGGCTAATATTTACGAAAAGTTATTCAACGTCTAATTAGACCGGAGGTTTCGAGACCGCTTGCAGTGCATAAGATTGGAAGTTCAATATTGGATGGTATAACTTGAGGGGTTAGCACATACTGACGCTGTGTGTACATGTATATAATAAAAAAGAGGTAAAAGAACCATAACCCATTAAAAAAGTCGTATAAAACATACTTTTGCCCGCGTCTAAGTCTTAATGGAAATTGTTAATTTGCACTACGAAAACCGCCCTTACCGTTACGACATAAAGATGCTATCCATACAAATACCTACAGGTTAATTCGTTAAATGAATATCGTGGTCTACCTCCATAGATGGATACAATTTATTTATTAAAACTTTATGCACAAAAATACTGTACAAAGACGGACGTAATGCATGAACTTAGTTGAAGATTGTTTTAGAAAAAATGAACTTGATTAGGTAATAAACTAACTACAACTATTTTAGCCATTTTCAAAGTCAGAAGATAAAGAAGCAAGGCCATTTCGACTATGTAATACCCAATTATTGTTGAGGCTTATATACTTTTTTACCATTACAAGTTCCAAGTAAGTAATGTCCTTGAGATATTTTTCGGGAAAATATATCAACTAAAGCCGAGCCGAATCGTGTTCGCTTGTTAGGCAAAATTAACGATTGATGTTAAAGTCGATTATTCCACTATGATGACTTTCAGTTAAGTGCAGGATCAAAAAACGTCAAACAAGGTTTAAATCTGCATATTTAAGACAAATTTACGTGTTGCCGCATATCGAAGCAAATAAGCTCGTTAATACATGAGTAGATTAACAGTGTTAACTTTTGTTTATACCTATTCCTTGAATTCAACCCAGTGTTCAGAGACTATCCGGACGATGTTAGTTCTACAGCTCCTGTGGGTCTCATATGTTCTACTTTATGTACCACTTAGCTTGATTCTGGAGTAGGCCGCAACGGTAACATAGTTGTACCTAATCCTGGTTTGGACACATGATTGTTATCTCACACACCACACACACACCAATCACACACACACACACACATCACTCATCACACGCAACACAATGTTGTTCTGGTGGTGATCCCAAACAGACTGCGTTGCCCGTAAATCCGCCGATGCAGTAGCAGTTATTTTTATTTATTTTTTCTGGGGGAAACCTTCAAAAGGCACCTGACGTCGGCGACGTCGTTCGGGAGGTCGGGGAGTGTGGGATTTTTACCTCACTAAAACCACCCCGGTGATCACCATCCGCACATAGGGGTGGTCCCGGTTCCTCTTAAAGGACCAATTCCGGAACCGCCCCTGTGCAACGCCTGTAAGGCACATCCCTGGGGAGACTGTAAAGGGGCCTCCCCTGAGCCTCGCTATGCACGGCAGCACGTGACCACTGTGCCACCGTCTTCCCTGGGGTCACTTGGTGGGCGGACAGAGTCTACACTCTGTGCGCCCGCGACCCCAAAGGTCCACCTACCTTGGTTGGTAAGCGGGTTTCAGCGTATTATGCGCCAAAGCGGTTGCCTCCCCGACGCTTCCTTCCCCGAGCAAGATCAGCCCTCTCCCGATCCCGCTCAGCGGCCTCCTTCTTGACCATCACGGTCTTACTTCCGTCCAATTCTTTGTCTCTGAGGCATATTATTACCTAGTAAGAGTTGGTTTCTCTCCCACCACCACCACCCAGTGGTGCCGAAGAAACGGCCAAAGAAAGGTAGATCACAGAAAAGGTGAGATGATGACATCAGACAGTTCGCTGGAGCAACATGAGGCAGGGTGGCCAGAGAAAGACAGGAACGAAGAAGGTTGGGGCAAACAGACATACAAAACATAAACAAACGCCAAATACGAGACTGACGCGGACGATTACATTTTATGTTTGTTCGACTAAAAACCTAATAATTTAGTGTGTAGCTAAACCTAGAAGTATTTAAGTATGTATAAGATCCAATCTCGTCCAATGCTCTAAGAGTTCAGCGTAAAGAAAAGGCATAATTCTAAAAATAATAAGTAGTGCAACCTTCTGGGAAAAGAAATGGCTAGTACACGGTTCAAAAAAGAAATGAAGCTATTTAAGTTTAGCTTTTATTTTGTTCTTTTTAATACATGGCTTCGCCCTATTTATCTACGCATTTCTAAAGGAAACTTTTTGGTTTATTTCAATTTACTGCAGGCTCTATTTGCATTTGTGGTACTGACATTACCAATGATTTCAGCTTATTGGTAATTATTAGATTAATAACTAATAATTCGGTTTATTCGGTAATTCAAAACTTGGAAAGGGTTTATCCCTGACTGCTTTATTTAGTTACCTAGAAACTTAAAATTTCATACACCAAAATGTAGGTACAAAAAAAAATTAAAAAAAAAAACGTTGCCCACACTAGGAATTTCTCCTATATTATTGGTGCGTTTACAAACATTTAAAGTCACATACACAAACAGCCAGACCCGGAACAACTACTTGTAGGTCATACAAATATTTGTTCCGTACGGGCATCGAACCCGCGACACGCAGCGAGCAGTCAATCGCTTAACCACTGCGGCAACCGTGCCGACATAGTTTGTAAGTAAGTACCTAATTTAAAATGGTCTCTCTTTGACTCGTTACTCAAATACGCTCTGATGGGATACGGGTAGAAAAATACAACCTGCATAAGGTTTCGTCCCATGCCCCAATTAGTGTAGACATTTTAGATTTTCATATCATAAACATGAGAATCTAGGTATGTAATAGTCCTTGTCGATAAACATTGTATAATACCATAAAGACACCCGCAGACAGGCGCGACGCGACAGTGCGATGCGACAGCGCGACGCTACAGCGCGACGCAACAGCGCTACGCTACAGCCGCTACGCTACAGCGCGACGCAACAGCGCTACGCGACTGCTCGACAATCACTAAAATCACGCGAATTGTTCTACTACAGTCACATTGCGCCTGTTTGAGTCTTAATACATGTTTGTAACAAAATCGTGTAATCCACTTGCTACGTGGTTACCACGTAGCAAGTGGATTACACGATTTTAAAGATTAAAGATTTTTCTCAAATCACAGTGCGACCCAAATTTTGTTGCCCAACCATTTCTCACTCGAACTTTCCATTCGTCGGTAGGGATTGATCCACTTCATTGTTAAATCCACTGAATATTGTTTTTCACAGAACAAGCGTCGCAGTATTCGCAGTAAAAATGATAGGACATGAAAAGAAAACAATAAAAATGTAGTGTTGACTTTCACTCAATTGCTTGTTATGTGATTTTATTTACCTTGGCACAGAGAAGAAAACGTGTAACTTTAAAACATTTCTGCAAAAGACATTTAGAGTGCCACTTACAAAAATGTAAAAAAGGCCACTTGACAAGAGAACGGCTAAATATTCTCATAATAAATGACGGTTCTATTTTGTATAGTACTTATTGTAGTGCTAAGTGTCATTGCAAAGTGATACAAACCATTTTATACTATTAGAGAAACATGCAGAGTGTTTTCACACACGCGTCAATATATTGGCTTTAGATAATAGAAATGCATCTGGGACATGGTTGGAAGCTAATACGCCTGATAACATTTTGCAACAATGAACTCATATAATCGTTGGGCATATTTTTTCCCATACATAAGTCCTACAACTCCACTATAATTATCACTATTATTGACACAAACAGTTACTACAAACATTTACTCTGAAATAGTTAAATTGAATTAAAAGTCAGTTGGGGTGTCTGAGGTTTTGCGCATTTAAAGTTACATGTTGTATACACGTAGGACGTTTTTGTCACTGCAGACTCGAACACGCAAATGATGATGAGTGGTGCTTTGATTGTGTATTCAAATACACATTCAAAACATTTATTCATATTTATGTATAATTTATTGTACAGACGCCACCACATCAAGCTACTACAATCCGTCAAATTTCTTTAATAGATTTTCAACTTTCCCGCTAAAGCATAAGGTTCAAAGTTGATTGGGAAAATTTGACCGTTTCAGATAGCTTGTTGTGCTAGCGTCTGTACGCCAGAAAATAATAGCAAAAAAAATAAAAATAAAATTGTTAATACAAAACATACAATGGGCGGCCTTACCGCTTTCTGCGATCTCTTTCAGGCTACCTTGGAATGGACAGTGATTGCGTGGATATAAAAAAATGGGTTTGTCATTGGTGCAAAATAATGTATACTATAATACTTAGATATATATGCTGTATAATAAATACATAAGTAAATACATACTAATTAAACATATAAACAACTAAAATAAATGGCGACTACAGATTATTGCAGCTACGGAAACAAGATCACAATAGTAAGTAATGTTCCTTCACGAGTCTCTTAAACATCATCGAACAATCACGTTTTCGAATGCATAACTTTACTGTAAAATCCATTATTCAAATTTTAGGTAGGTATACTTCCATAATTTCACTTCTCACATAATACTTCTTCACAAAACCAATAATTGGGGTATTTATCTCGTCTGCTCGACGTCCGTGTGTCACTGCAGGGATCCGGCGGAATATAAGCGTGAGGTACGAGTACATATATTTGCCTGACACATGTTGAGCTGGACCTCCATTTTGTCTAGCCTTTAGAAGCACACGTCACGTTGTACCTATGTTCATTATTTGATTTAAAGTATGTCATAGTCATATTGTCAGTTTTTAGGGTTCCGTACCCCACGGATGCCAACAGGACCCTATTACTAAGCCTGCACTGTCCGGCCGTTCGTCCATCCGTCCGTCTGTCAGCGGTACCTATTTCATGAACCGTAATAGGTAGACAGGTCACAGAGTGTGTATTTCTAATGCTGCTTTAATAACAAATAATAAATATAAAATAATGTGTGTGCGCGTGCTCCTATTTAAAGAAATTTCTCGCCGGCTGATCGACACTTCACGTGGTCAGAGGGCTGGGTCGTTCTTTGGCCAAAGAATTAGCATTGCCATTCAACGTGGCAATGCTGCCAGTCTCCTGGGCACGCTTCCGGATGACAGCGATGCGGACGAGTAGGTACTTCGACGCCTAAATCATTTGTTTTTGTATTTATTTATATAGTCAGTTAGTTAGTTTTTTTTTTTTAATTTAGTACCTAGTGTAAATAGTTAGTTAATACTTACATTAATTTTGTAGTAAATAAAGGTTAAACTAAATTCACATTTCATATTCAATACAAAAATAAAGTTAAAAACATACAAGAAACGTGTTTTATTTCGCGTTTTTTGCTCTGTGGTATGAAACCCTTCGTCCGGCTCGCACTTGTTTTGAGTTTTAGCACCTTGTATTTACCTATACCTATATTCATGTACATATGTCTGTACTTAAATTGTTGTCTTTTAATTGTACTTTTGTGTGTTGTGCATATCTTTTCTGTGCAACAATTAAAAACTCCTAAATAAACTTAAGTAGGTAGGTACAGACGCCAGCACATCAAGCTACTACAAAATGTCAGATTTCTTTAATAGATTTTCAACTTTAACGCTAAAGCATAAGGTTCAAAGTTGATTGGGAAAATCTGACAGTTTCGGGTAGCTTGATGTGCTGGCGTCTGTACTTACATTTATATTATTTAATCAACAGAACTAAATGCATATTTTTTTCCAAGTACCTATCTAATTATAAGCTAATCTTGTACTATATCACTATCGTCATCAATCCTCACCGAAGAGAAATGAACGGGTTACCGATTAATCAATTACGACCACGCAGATTTGCAAGCTTAGCATTTACCTACTTATTATGGAGCGGTCTATTTTCCTCAATAATGTTGTGAGAAATCACAGCTGATGCATTTCAGGGATGGTTCTTTTGTTTCCAAAAAGATTTAGGACGAATTTCACCAATGACTATTAAAACCATGATTTACGACGAATTTAACCGCGTTCAAGATCTGTCAGTGTCATCATAGTTGTGGAGTATTGACACTGATGGCTCTTGAACGCGGTTGAGATAGATGTGCTGATCGCGTTTAGTTTCTTTAGTGAAATTCGCCCCTAATAGACGTTTATAATTTTATGCATTACCTTTTAGGACAGACGCCAGCACACCAAGCTACTACAATCTGTCAAATTTCTTTAATAGATTTTCAACTTTATCGCTAAAGCATAAGGTTCTAAGTTGACTGGGAAAATTTGACAGTTTCGGGTGGCTTGATGTGCTGGCGTCTGTACAAGGGTCTTGAACATATCCAGTGCAATATAAGTGTACTATAGATAAAACTCTGCCTAATCCTTCGGTGAGATGTTTTAGAACAAGTTCGACTTCATAAAGCGTCGTTCCTGACACACATCATAACCTTTTTAAATCTGGAAGTGCCCTAATAACGCGGGTACTGTACCAACCTATGTTGTTATGTGATACGTTTTTTAATGCGTATGAATCATTAGAGAGAACAATAACATCTCCGAAACCTTCCATAATAGTAAAGAAGATTAACGAGCACAACAGAACAGCAGTGAAAACAAAAAAAATCTCAGTCTTCTTAAAAAGTCAACGACTTTCAGTTTTTGAATATTACCAACACAACGAAAAGCAAAATCAAATGTTAATTGGATTGATTTATGTATTTTGTAGGTCCGTTAAAACTGACACAATAATAAATGCGCTGGAAAATTAACTGAATTCTTATTATACAACTAAATATCTAGTACGACTATTCCACTCAAAGGCTTAGGTACATATCCTGCAAATAAATAAAAAAAGAACCCATTCAATATATAATTTAATTCATTGTAAACAGAAAGTCTTGAAATGTCACTTTTGTCCGTTAGTTAAGGTGGGTTCGCACAGACAAGGCGCGGACGGGTGCGGCGGGAGTACACGACCGCGGCGCTGTCGTCAGACCACGTCTGACTGAAGTGCATGACGAACACGTCGGAGCCCGATGAAGACGACTGAGGCAGCTGCTCGTTGTGCCACGACGGGTCATCCCGTTCACGCCGACGATTTCTGTTATAGAAAAAAAAGAATAAAGGTTCCTTTATTAATAATTATTTAAAGAACTAGCATCGCACTGAATGAACGTTTTGTTAGATTATTCTAAAAACCAGTCTAGATTCTCGCAGATTTAATTGCTTTTTAATTCATAACATGATTTCAACACATTATGTTCCAAAGAATAAAAATTAAGGTCTGATCAATCTGAGGCGAGTCCCGCACGCACGGGATGCCGGACGAAATTCGCTCACGCCTGTTTTATTGTTTAACGTGTAAGGTATTCAAACTATCGCGAAACTTTCTAATTATTTAAGCAAAAGACACGCGCAGTCACGTTTCTGTCCCACTAGGGATTCGCCTCATTGATTTGTATGATATGCCTATGTGAATCGTATCCACTTTATAAAATATCATCTCATATATACAATTCACACTTGATGCATAGATAGAGTGAATCGAAGTGCTTTGAAATCTGACGTCTTCACAACAAGAAATGCTTTGTAAAGAACAAACGGAGTTGGAAAATGTTCCTACTCGTTTGATCTTTACAAAGTATTTACATTATATGATATGAGTCATATCATATAATGTAGATTAAAAGAGCATTATATTTCCTCTATATATATGTGTATGTATATATATATACTCATATAACGTGTAACGTTAAATGTGCAAATTTATGGTGGCGCCATCTTTGATTTTTTAAATTTGATTTTGACCTCATAATCATTGTCAGGGTCCTCGAAATCCAAGAAAATGCCACTCATGGCGAAAAATTTACGAATTTTGGGTAGCGTCATCTTGAATTTTGATTTTTACCCCATAAGAGGCCCAGCAGTGGGACAGTATAGGTCAACAAAAAAAAAAAAATCGTTATCATCACCCTCGAAAACCACGAAAACGTCACCCATGGCGACAAATTTTTTTTAGCGCCAAATTAAATGTTGATGTTGTTCCCATTTTTGTTATCAGTGACCTCGACAACCATGAAAATGAAACCCATGTCGAAAATAAATAAAAGAATACAAAAAAAGGTACATGAAATACTTGCATTTAAACAGAATCGTATATATACAACGTGTAACGTTAAATGCGCAAAACCTGAAAATAGTTTGATCAGAATAACGAGCAGAATTAATTGAACCTTTTTTTTAATATAGGTTACATTTTTCAAAAAATGTTCATTAAAAACGTTGCCGTGTCTATATGGTACGTGTATTAATAAGTCAAGCAAGCCAACGTCAGCGCGGCGCTGCGGCCCGGTGACAATTCCTCCCTCGGTAAGCCGTCGTCGCAGACGCATGAAACGATCAGAATGGCCAGTAAAACTAAACAGCACATAAAACCTTTACAATTTTTTTAATGACTGATTTTCTCTCTGAAATAGGTCAATTGAATTAAAAATCAGTTGGGGTGTCTAAGGTTTTGCGCATTTAACGTTAGACGTTGTATATATACATGTCCCAAAATTCAACGATAAGCCAACACCGGAGGATAGATCTGCCCATGACTACTCCGGGAAAAAAAGAAAAAATATCTAATTTTTTTACAGTTATAAATAGAAATATTTTAGATTAACATAGTGAACGTATACATCAAACGTTGTAGTTATAACTTGAAGGTTTGGATTCATTTTATAAAGAAAAAAAAAATACATATAAGTAAAATTAATGGATACCCTCAAATTATAACATCTATCGATGAGACAGAGATCTAAAGAAAAATGGACTTGGACGATAGTAGATAACAATTTCATCGCAATTGATATGTGCTCGCTGGCTAATTCGACAAACGAATTTAATGTCATAGCAGTGTAACATTTTCAAACTTGAGGGGTTAGCATTAGCACATACTGACGCTCATCATCTGCCTAGCTTTTTCCCAAATATGTTGGGGTCGGCTTCGAGTCTAACCGGATGCAGCTGAATACGAGTATTTTACATGGAGCGACTGCCTATCTGACCTCCACAACCCGGTTACGATAATAATACGATACCCCTAGGTAAGACTGGTTGTCAGACTATCGGGCTTCTGACTACCCGTAACGACTGTCAAAGATCTACGCATGACAGCCGGGACCAACGGCTTAACGTGCTTTCCGAGGCACGGAGGGGTCTCGGTATTTGAATGTCTGTGGATGGTCACCCATCCACAGACCAACCGCGGCAAGCTGTGCGGCTGTTATTATTTAGCCACGGGCCCCTGACGCTGACACTGACGCTGTGTGTACTATATTGTTAAAAATGGAAGCTGAAATGAATAGTTTCATAGACCCTTCGCCACTGATACAACTCACAAAAAACCTTGGGGATCACAAAAATCTTAATGGATGACGATGGCAAATGATTTACCATTTATCCTCATTCAGGTTCATATCCGCACGGAAAATCAATTCAATTAAGGAAGCAGTAGCTTGCGGGGTCATCAAGCCACTACCAATGGAAAACAATCAATCATTTTCAATAGACGGCTTAGTAAGGCGTACGGAAATAGATTTTCCTTCCTTAATTGTACGAGTATAAGTAGCTACGTTTATTTATTTATTTTACTTTATTATTTATGTACACACAGTAAAAAATATATGGATATGACATAATTATAATTTGAGTACAAAGGTACTGCTTATTTCTTACGTTCGTTTTTTTTTTTTTCTAATAATTTAATTTCGTTTCACTTTGAATCATTTATCTGGATAGAGACAGTTAAAGTACTTATATTCTTTTTATTAAATAAATAAAATTACTCTAATTAAACTATTCTAAAAATATAAAAAATAAACTATAACATCAATAAAATTATGTTCAGGGATCAGTCTCACCACGCGCGATTAACGTGAAGCGTGAAGCGAGTAGAGCTAGCAACTAAAAATGAGTTGGCGAGCATCGAGCGAGTGGGTGACGGCAACGAGCGATTACTCGCTTATATGTATGTACCCAGCGTGAGTCTTACAGAGAGTGTTCTGCCCGCTAAATGAGTGTCGCTGAGCGAGTACTCCCTTTGATAGCTCTTGTCGCTACAACAAATGAGTACTTGCTGCAGTGGTGTGAACAGACAGCGATCAACTATTAATAATGTACAGACGCCAGCACATCAAGCTACTACAATCTGTCAGATTTCTTTAATAGATTTTCAACTTTATCGCTACAGCATAAGGTTCAAAGTTGATTGGGAAAATCTGACAGTTTTGGGTAGCTTGATGTGCTGGCGTCTGTACCTTTTTACTTACACGGGACCAACAGTCTTTTGTGCGTTTCTTGAGCGAGAAAATCGTTGATATCTAGCTAGTCACTTTCTCGTCGGTGGTGGGAAAGGTGCCTTAAGCACACAATTTATTTCACGAACGCATTTAATAAAAGCTTGGTCGTCTGTGACAAAATACTTTTCAAATGTTTTACGGTCTCGTCTTTCAACCACAGCGAGTCTATCCCAAACAACTTTGTTGCAAGTTGTTGTGGGTATTACTAACAAACAAAGTTGTTTCGTGTTGCGACTTTATTGTATACCTACATACATTCAACTTTCACTTTCTCATTAACTCAATTCCTCTGATATCTTTTAGAGTTATGTTTGCGTTTAATCTTCGGATTGCCATATTGTTGGCTTATATAATCAGTTGTGATATTATATTCAGTTTAAAATCATACATTGGCACTCCCTTATTTATTTATTTATTAAAGTGATACGCAAAAGATCGGCTTTGTACTAAATGTTTTATAACTTATGAATCTTTTCAAATAAAAACGCTTTCTAAAGAGCTGGATAGTGTTTTTAAGAACTTACAAGTATAGTAGAAATATTATAACTACTTAAGTACTTCACTGAATAAGCACTTAAGCCGCAAATCATAATGGTATTAGTTACAGCGCGGTAGCTTTGAAATGAATATCAAAGGAAAATTAATGTTTTCGTAATATATGCGACAGTTTAGGTTTACAAAATATAATATTAAAAAGAGAATTGTAAAAAATATTTGAAAACGTTCATTACACACATGGAAACAACTACATACTATTAATTATCAAGCTAAAAAAAATCATCTGTCAATTACTATTTGGAGCAGTTTTGGAATAAAACTAGCTCTGCTATAAATATTACGTACATAAAATAAAAGGTGCGATAACATTTCAGTGGCGGTAACTACTCGTAATGTTAGTCACTGCGTGGTGACTAACATTAAAGAAAGGAATCTCCAACAGTTTTACTTGTAAACACAATTTATACGTAATTAACCTAACGGAAAGTAGTGATCTTTTGTGTACGAGCTTTAACCTCAACACGGATAACTCTGCAAATGTACGAATCGCACAGCACTGATACTTACACAATTCGAACAATTTCAAAATCTAATAAAATTATTTTAGTTAGCTTATTATTATTATTCTTGTTTATGTAGAAAAAACTTTTCAAGACTTTTAAAATATTTGCTTAATAGACATCAATCAGGCTAGTGAACTGAAAAAACATTACTTTTTAGACCAACTTCAATATTCATAGAAAACATTTGATTTATCAAGCAATATTCATTAAAGTTACTTGTCGTGAGATATTGATTTAAGTGGGCCATCCGTCACCAATTCTTGTTACAAAAAGTTATCAGTTTATCTAAAAGGGTCATGATTAAACCTTAAAAGGTTTTAGCAACTGATTTGGAATCATTTTCTGTACGCCCGTAATTAAGTGCCTCTTTAAGGATTTTAAGTTTATATTATTATTTCACGAGATTTTTTTAACTAGGCCATCACTTTTTGTTTTGCTACGAACGAACAACTTTTAAAAAGTTTGGCATAAAAAGTTTTTGTGCTAACCCGTCGCGCACAAATTAGCAGACAATAGTAATTTTGTTGTTATCTGTACACATGGTGTACATTCGACGTTTGAGAGGTTGATGCTTTTCATGAACCTAAACTTTTTAAATTGGTAGGTACTTATAAATAAGATATAAAATCGTAATTACACTTCAGACAAGTATGAAGTTAGAAAATATCTTTTTTTATTGCAAGAAAACAGACGTGTTAAATGACATACTGTATTAAGTAGGTATCCAGGCACACTTACTACTAAAGCTTGGAAATACTAAATTAATGGTAATAGTTCTAAACCCTAATTGCCTAGTAATATTCTAGCCATACGCTTCATTGTATCGGGTTCATCACCCCCGTTTATATTATAATAATTAATTAAATTATTCCTCGTTCATGACAGGGTGACGTCATCAGAATGTGATAAGCACTCGTCGCATTCATTAATAATAATAATTAATATGGCGTCGCGTCATAATTTGACGAGCAGGCTCGTTCAGAGCTAATGTGGATGCAATGGATTAAGTTCTACATTGTACTTGAATTAGAATTTGTATCGGCACGGCGTACAGTGAAAAGTAAATAATTATTATTACCGTGTATTATTTGATTTCTATCATACACATCATCATCATCTGCCTAGCCTTTTCCCAACTATTTTGTGGTCGGCTTCCAGTCTAACCGGATGCAACAGAATACCAGTATTTTACATGGAGCGACTGTCTATCTGACCTCCACAACCCAGTTACTGGGTAACACGATACCTCTTGGTAAGACTGGTTGTCAGACTTTCGGGCTACAGACGACCCGTAACGACTGTAAAAAGATCCACTAGTGACAGCCGGGACCAACGGCTTAATGTGCTTTCTGAGGCACGAAGGGGCCTTGGTATGTGAAGATGGTCACCCATCCACGGACCAACCGCGGCAAGCATAGCTTAACCTGATCGATCGGCCCGTGCGACTGTTATTACTTAGCCACAAGCCCCTCATACCCCTTTTTATCATACACAAAGAGATAAAATATAAGAATGCTCAAGATTAGAAAGGACAACAACTAAAAAAAAACAAGTGACGAGTCGTGAATTTGGTTCAACTTGAGTGCATACATCTTCCACAAAAATTCAGTACTCCTATAATTCTCTCTTGAAAGAATTCACGAAAACAAACTTTACTCACTGAAAACCTATACTTACTTACTAACAATTCCGAGCTTCTGAAATTGTGTTAATAACAGTCCAAAGTCTTACTGTTAAAATCATCGGTTGACTCACGGGCTGCCTTATCTCCTAAAAATCGGCAAAGATCTAAATTAATCACACTTACAAAATGTTTATATAAGTATCTTGAGTTTAGCAAGATTTTTTATAGCGGACTCTGTATAAACACTGCTCCACTTTCCGAAGTAAAAACCTTTTTCTATGGTCGTTATTATTCTGTGATGAAACACCTTCGATTCAATAATAAGAATTCGTCCCTTTATCAAAGTCTACTTTGTAGGTACTTGACATTTCACAACATCATTATTCTCTGATTTTATAGCGTACTACCTACTTTATTATTAATGGAGCACTACTAGGTCAGATTGATAATAAATATGCCAGAAAGATGAATCATAGACTGAAAAGACAAATATAATAGAAAGCTTTATTCTCAAATTGATTTGAGTCGGGGAAGAAACTTGGAAAAGTCCCATTCATCTTCGTTAAAATCTTGTATTTCCAATGGGATTTCTATATTTAAATCTGAACTATTTCTCGTTTTAATAAAAGCTAACTTAAGTTATATTAAGTTACGTAATTATAGAAGCCCTCGTCGTCCTTCAGTATTTTTTTTTTAATTCAGTGTTAATATATGATCAGAGGGGTTAGAGGGGCCCGTGGCTACATTGTACATAGGCCCGTAGCTACATGTAGCCACGGGCCCCACAGTTCGATCAATCAGGTTAGGCTACGCTTGCTGCGGTTGGTCTGTGGATGGGTGACCATCTTTACATACCGAGACCCCTCCGTGCCTCGGAAAGCACGTTAAGCCGTTGGTTCCGGCTGTCATTCGTAGATCTTTGACAGTCGTTACGGGTAGTCAGAAGCCCGAAAGTCTGACAACCAGTCTTACCTAGGGGTATCGTATTACCCAGTAACTGGGTTGTGGAGGTCAGATAGGCAGTCGCTCCATGTAAAATGCTGGTATTCAGCTGCATCCGGTTAGACTGGAAGCCGACCCCAACATAGTTGGGAAAAGGCTAGGCAGATGATGATGAGTATTAACATATGATCGTCATATTATTACAACCACGGCGGTGTTACACGTCAAGGTCGAATAAGGAATTATTTCAAGGGGCAGTCTATACTGATATATCAAAAATTACCGCAATCAATTATTCTGTTTCCCGTTCCTGTGTAATGCCACCATAAGCGAATATCTCTGTATAATGTTCTTGAAAATAATGAGATGTTCATAATTATTAGGTATCTACTCACCCGACATTTGTACTCCTTCGCACATGCTAGTACGATTACGCGACGACGTGTCCAGGCGTATTCGAAATATACATCCAAAGGCCTAAAAAGAGACAAAAATAAAATTCAAATGGATACAAATAATCCGTCAGTAACCCAAAGGAATAGATAAATTTAACTAAAACGAATTATGAAGACGTAAGAAAATTGACGCTTATTTTCGTTCTAAAGCTAAAACACATCCATCATTTATGAAAATCCGGAGAGTACTTTTTTTTTTATGCTATTGGGCCCGCTCGTGACCTCGATCACACCTGATGGAAAGTGACGGCTGAGGTCTATGATGGAACGAGCGTGCCCAGAAAATGCCTATATATTTGAGGATTAGTTCAAGTACGCCAGTCTGGTTTGCGACCACCCTCCGGCCCAAATATTTCAGTTTAATGAATATGCACAATAATAACGTTGTACGGTTCACCAAAATTATAGCATAGGGCATAAATAAAACCATTAATTTTAAGGGTACATCCAACCTACACTACCTCTCTGTGACCATTAACATTTCATTCGTGCGATTCTGTAACCATCTCACCGTGAAACCTTCGGTGACATGAGCGTGGAGTGACCTGTCATTCGCTAGGGATTAACACTATTAAGTGCTCACTTCACTTATGATTTCACGGTGAGATTTTTAGAGAATCGACCGGCAGATTTTATGATTTATCCTAATATGCATGTGATGTGAAAACTGTCACTACAATTTTGTTTCCTTGTAGTTCATATGTTTATCTTTTTTCTAAGCACGTCCAATAGAAGGGGTGCTGCGAAATATCTGAATTTTAGCGGGAGGGTTCGCATTTATTACATTCGCAACCAACTCAGTGAGCAATTATGTAATTTCACGAATACCGGCGCTTATTTTACAAGCAAATCTACTCCAGAAGGATTGTTTACAGTTTAAAGTTAGAAATAGATCGACGAGGGTCTCTAAACCGCAGACCACACACACACACACACACCTTCACAGATCTTCGTTTTCAATCAATTAAATGTTTGTAGGTTTGATCATCCCTGAAACACGCACCTTTTCGAACATGCGAAATATTCATAAAATTCTGTTTTTAAAATCGGGTAAGTACTTTTTTTAGTTTATCCATTGTAAACAAACATAAAACATATTGTAATATATTATAAATAATATTACATAAATGTTTAGTTTGGATGAATACTCATTGTATCTCGAAATTTGTTTAGAATAGCTTAATTTTAATGAAAGTACGTAAATGTAATATTTCACGAGAACAATATTGGCCCGAATAGCGGAATATCAGGAACATGTTAGATCAAGACCGAAAAAATCTTGAATCGAAGTACCTTATTGTACAAATGGCTTTGTAGAAGCACTATAAAGGTCATTGACAGGACCTTGTTACTATACATATTACTATTCTGAGAATCGTAATAGGTTCAATACAAGGATATTTTCAAAGCAAGTACAGATATTTCGAATATCAGACTTGCTTATCGATGACATTATTTACCGTAGTGATTTGGAAATTGACTTTCAATGTCACGTGCCGCGAGATCAGGACTTGAGAAAAAATATTGACATGGCAATATTGGCGACCACTGAACCAGAGTCGAGGGGCATGAATCCAGTTCATAAATGAATAATCGAATAAATTACAAATCAGCGTCATAGATGACTATGACGCTGATTTGTAATATGACTGTAATGTATTATGACGTAATTAACCATGAGGTTAATTACGTCATAATTATTAAAAAACCGGCCAAGCGCGAGTCGGATTCGCGCACGAAGGGTTCCGTACCATTATCTATAAATACGGCAACAAAAATCATGTCTGTTGTATGGGAGCCGCTTTAAATATTTATTATATTCTGTTTTATAGTATTTGTTGTTATAGCGGCAACAGAAATACATCATCTGTGAAAATTTCAACTATCTAACTATCACGGTTCATGAGATACAGTCTGCTGACAGACGGACGGACGGACGGACAGACAGCGGAGCGGGAGTAATAGGGTTCCTTTTTAACCTTTGGGTACGGAACCCTAAAAAGCCGTTGCGACTATAATAATTGAGTGAGAATCATTGAATTAGACAAAATGTCAAATGACAAAATGGCATCCAGAGCAGACAAAATGGCATCGAGATTTTTGCATCGAGGGATACTTTAGAAATAACATTCAAAAGTAAAAAAAATCAATAAATGCTAGATATTACCTGTTTGAATCCTCTCCTATACCGATTGTTCATATAGCAGTATATGATGGGGTTGTAGCAGGAGTGTGACATCGCCAGCCAATGGCAAGCGAACCACATGTATGGCATACCGGGCCACGTGGCCCACCTCTCGTCCTCTTCATGTATCGTCCATAAAACCTGAGACAAACAATTCTGTTATACATAGTTCGTAGCACTTCCGTAGCGCGAAACGCTTTAAGCTACGAAAGTGCTACGGCGTAGGCCGCGTAGAGGGCCAAAAGCATGAAGTTTTAATTTTGAAGTGAAAACTTCTTTAGCGGCGCTGTACACTTTTTTGTAACGGGTAAAAAATGTAAAACTCGCGTCAGGACACGTGACCCTGATCGAAAATTCGTAGGACGGATGGTGAGTAGACAGCCGGCGGCGCGGCGTAGGCGAGGAAGTATCCCCCTCTCTTTCTACGGCGTGGCGAAATGTATGCCTGCGCCTGTTGTTTAGTTTAGGTGGGGCAGGGTGCTTGCGCGAATGTTCGTGTGTGTTTATGTTACAGAAACAAACTTAACTTAAATGAATGAATTAATTAGAATTGTAGTTAGAATGTATTGATAGACTTGAAGGTACATCTCTCGACAATAAATCTGCAATTTGGGAACTACAGATAACTGGTGGAACATATGGCACACCTCCGGTGGACGTGAAAAAATTAAAAAAATAATAAAATAATGGTTCTGGTAATAATGATGGTGAAAAAGTCGTCGAAATTATGGATGGAAGTTGATTTTTCTGAGAGATAAACTTTTTAATGTAATATAAATTGTCATGTTTGTGCAAGATAGCGCAATAAATAAATATTGTATTCTACGACATAAATGATAGTACTTTTATACTGATAATTAAAGCAATTCGTGCAAAATGATTCCCTAACCATTCCAAAATATAAAAAATGCACAACGTTAATATTTAAGTTTTCACTTCTGCCGGCACTCCCGGAGTGCAACCCGTCGTTTTTTATTTATTTATCGTGTATTTTAATATTTTTATAAAATCTTTTTAGTTTGTTATTATATATTATGTACCGTGTTTCTGACAAATATTATATATTACTTTTAGTTTGACTTTTGACTGTAACATGAATAGCGGTGTTTTAAGGCAGATGCGCTAAACTCAATGAAATGAAAACGAAATTGTCACGGGGTACTTTTTTTTGGGTGGAAAATTATCAAATAACTTCGCCCGCTCTGGGCGGAACGGTAGGGCTTGCCAGACTTTTACTGACTAAGACCCACCCGTGTTCCTTCAGTTGCCTGTGCCAAGGGCCACGGTAACTCTTTCGAACAATTCGCGACTCTAGCAGGCATCGGCCCTAGCTGACCCCGTCAGTTAATCCTGACATGTCGACCCGGGCTTGGTCCAACCCCCGTCGGGAACGCAGTTCTGGTCTGGTCCCCCAACCGCACAAGTTTTTACAAGCTTTTATTTAACTTGTCTTGTTAGTTATTTAGTATTTATTGGCCAAATCTTGCAAGCTGAATTAAAACCACTTCCTCTTAGCTTGCGGAGGGGAAATTTCATATGATGATTCTATTTCAAAAACTGCATTTTTATGATTCATGATCGGTTTCTACACTCAGGATTGGCTACAGACGAAGAAACTAACTGTCAACGGTACAGACACGAAATTTATTATAGTGGCTGGAACGTAACTTGGCAAGGTTTTTGCGTAATGGGAGTAAGTTCGCACATTGACACTTATTGCAGCAAAAATAATTACACTTTTATTGTTTCTCGTTATTCTATGGTTATTGCCATAACTTATTTTTGAACATGTCTGTTTAGAAGGACGTTAAAGAAAGGAGAGGAACGACTGACGACTCTTGCCAACTTACGTGCCGGCGACTGTATACGCATTTAATTAGGATAGTCCGTTCAAAAGCCTACCATGACCTGGCTGCTGCACCCAAGGATAGCTCCAGACGAGGAAACTCCTAAACGGTCAGCAGCACAAACACTAAACTTTATCTTCGCTTTCATATACTATGACCTGTCTGCTGACCCAGGATTGGTTCCATACAAAAGATCTTCACAGCGGTCTGCAGAGGCGCAAAATTTTGTATACGCATTCAATTATGATAGCTCGTTCTAAAGTATGGCATGACTTTGATAGTGCAACTCGGTGCCTTACAACATGACTTGTGCAAAGTCATGTTGTGGTTCTTTTGATTTGTCTTTATAAGTACCTTTCAAGTGAATGTGACAAAACAGATATTAAAAAATATATACGTGGGTGGATCAAATATAAACCGGACTTAAGTAAAAAAAAATACGCATGTATTATTATACTCGTAAAAAAAAAGGAATTTGTTTTATTTTTCTACATAATCTCCCCTTCTATTAACACATTATTCCCAGCGCAGGGGATGTTTCTTGATGCCAGTATCGAAGAATGTAGTCGGTCGTGCCTTCAGCCAATTGCACACAAATGATTCCACTATCTGGACAGTGTGAAAACGGCGTCCTCCACTTGAATTTTTTTTTTTGTGTCTTTCCTACACTTGAGTTCTTGAATGCGTATTCTTATCGAACTGTAGAGTCAATCCCTCCCGTGTTAAAAAAAATATGAAAAGTCGTTGCTCAACAGACTTATATACCTCCTGCTCATACATGATGCTACTGGCGCACATTAAACTAAAGTGAGCCGGAGCAGTATACCCCCCTCCCCTAGATGATCCCCCCTAACACATACAACAGCACCAAGCGCGTCACTTCACTCAGCAACCAGTAATAAAAAAAGTCCTGTTTATATTTGATTCACCTTATATAATGCTAAAAAGTACAAAATGCTTTCTTATTAAAAACAAGCTTTTAATTAACTCAATTAACTTAAAAGATTGAGAAACTTGAGGCTTATCTTAAAATGAAGGAACTTCACGCCCCAAGCTTCCAAAAAATGAATAAAAGTATGTTTTTAAAAAGGGTTTTACTTAAATTTAATTTGCTTCTTCCACGACAACCGGGAGGTTGTCATAAAAGAACCCCACCTTCCTGGAACCAACTTCAGGAAATTTAGTCGGTAATTCAAGCTTTTAAAAATAAATCAAGAGAGAAAACCGTTTATATTCTCATTGAATAAGACAAAGTTCTTAGTAATCGCTTTGTAGGTGCGGGCAGATAATCTCATACAATTCTTTTGATCTTTATAACAGCTATTTTCTTAGAATTTCTCTAAAGAATCTAACTAATGTTTTCTACCGATATTTATGTCTGTGATATGGCGGTAGTGTCAGTGGTAAATGTATTTTGATTATTTAATTCAATAAAATTTAACTATTGTTTAGTATAGCATAACAAGTTATTAGAATAGTCATCAATTATTTTACTCTTCATGAATTATGCGCGCTTTACTATGTGTAAATTATTCCATCACCACTGCTCTCAAACCGGTGAAGGAAAACATCGTGAGGAAACCAGCATGTCCTAGAGCCAAAAAATCGCAGATATGTGACATCTACCAGGCCGCACTGGGCCCGCGTGGTGGATTAAGGCCACTCCTTTTCACTGAGAGGAGATCTGTGTCCCAGAAGTGGGAACATTATAGGGTGATTATGCTGTACTATGAAAGCTTCAAGAATTTACCACAAAAAATTGACTTTGATTTCTCTTACGAGTTTTCTTTTACTTATTAGTTTTGCTACGCGCTGTTGTATCTCATTCTTGAAGAGCTGTCAAACCGAGATAATCAGAACCATTTACCACGTAGAACTTTTTCGATGCGGCGCGGCGGTCTAGTTTTAATGCTTTTCGAAGCGGAATCTCATTCAAACCGTTTATTGGATTTTTCTAAATCAATTTAATGAAACTAAGACACTGTGCGTAGGCCTACAAAGCATATTTCGATATTGTTATGGCATCGGTAAATATAGATTCAAATATTCAATGGCTAATTAATCCATGAAACTCATTGACATTTTTTATTGAATGTACGAACAGCTGCTAAAGGTAACTAAAAGGGACCTTTTTTAAAGATTATTATGTATGCATGATATCATTAACTACTTGTTGCACCGCATGCCCTGTCACCTGCGCACGTGAGGTCCTAATAGCTGCATCAGCGAATGCTCTTCGCGTTGCAGAATTTTGGGCAACCCAAATTTAAAAAAAATCTATGTTTTTGCCATCGACACGCCAAGAAGAGAAGAACTACATTAAGTAACCCAGTAAATAATTAATGCGTCAAAATTAAAAAGAAATAATTATTCGTAATAATAAAATAGTGCCACAAACTTATTTGTTCAGGAAACAGTGACGCATGTATAAGAAGTAAAATTAAGAATAAAATAGAATAGAATACTCTTTGTTATGTACAACATATAAATTACAGACATACATAAATATACAAATTAAATTAGAAATTAAATAAATATAGGAATTAAATTTTATTTAATTTCATATCATCTACTTTGCAAAGTGCGATGAGATCTACCAAAAATGGTTTTAGTTCCAAGAACTTCCGCTGAACAGATAAGTTTGTATCTGTCTAAATGTAAAGGCGGTCTTACACGCTAGGATATGCTTGCATAGCTTTGCTTGAATAATCCAGCCGGACAGTCACTCTGAACTCTGAATCTCGGTAATGAATGACTAGTTTGCTTGCTCAGTTATAACCGCCATGCACAATCTAGCGTATATGGCCTGTTTAATTAGTGTACAGCTACGGTTTCCTAGAAATCCGGTGGCCGCTGTATACCTCTTGCTATTTACTAGCGAAAGATGTTACTCAAACGTTATATATGAAAGTAAGTTTGTGTTTTCTAGAGAGCAATTTTTGACACCGTAAAGTCAAACCCCGTTGCCATTTTAGTATAATATATAATATATGTAGCATAAGTAAGAGCGGCTACTTGCAATAAACATGTTGAGGGGCAGCCAGCACATCGTGAACACTGTGACCACGATCACCATCATCTTGATCATCTGAAATAATAACATGTACTTAGAAATGAGAATCGAAGCACATCTGTAACTGACGTGCGGGGTTTTACAGATGACTGCTCGTCAGTGGTAACAGTTTGATCTCAAGGTCAATCTGGCCTGCCCTAGTACGGAGTTTCAATAGCATAAGGGGTCAGTTTATGCTGGAATTGTTACCACTGATGTGCGGTCTAGTGAACCAGTCGTCTAGCACTAAGAACTGATACTACATAATAGTATTTTTGCACTAAGCATGTCCTTCGTAGACTTTGACGTCGCATAAATGCAAGCGGTGTGCTACAGTCGTGGTTGTATCGAAAAAACGTCACACCACACGCCACACACGTCTACGCTAGACCAACGCTAAATGAGAAGCCAACCAAGGCTGGTTTTCAGCAAGGTGTTTGAAAAGATAATGCTTAGTCAGATGTTCAATCATTTTAACACGAATACAATCCTTCACGATCAACAGTATGGGTTCACCAAAGGACGTTGTACGACCGACGCCGGTGTAACCTTATTAAAATACATTTTGAACGTCGTGTGAGAAGAGGCCCAAAACGCCATAGGAATCTTTTGTGATCTCTCCAAGGCATTCGATTGCGTCGATCACGAATCCTTGCTTTTGAAACTTGAGTATTACGGACATGGAAAACTTGCACTGAGTTTATTTAGTTCGTATTTAAATGATAGACAACAGCAAATTAAAATAAATGTTGTCTATTCTACAAATTTCTCTCATTATTAATAATAATAATAATAATATTCCACAACTTTCACACAACGCCATCTAGTCCCAAACTAAGCAGAGCTTGTGCTATGCGTACTAGACAACTGATAAACATACATATATATTTCTAAATACATACATATCACTACATAGTATAAAACAAAGTCGCTTCCGTCTGTCTGTCCCTATATATGCTTAGATCTTTAAAACTCCGCAACGGATTTTGATGCGGTTTTTTTTAATAGATAGAGTGATTCAAAAGGAAGGTTTATATGTATAATACATGCATAATATAGTAGAGAAACACTGATAATTTTAGAGGTTTCTAATGTGATGTCGTAAATAAACACATTTTGTTGCGCTTACATTGTAAACGCTGGCTGAACCATTCGAGATAGATCAAAATAATGTACTACAGTATTGTACACCTTAAAAAGTTCTATAAAAAAATCCGCGATGGTATATGTCTATCTCTTAGGGATAACCCACAATAACCATTTTTTATCCTTAACTTTTTACGAGAAATAATGGCTTATTTAAGAAGCAATTTTAGGCAATACAGCATTAATCCTTATCGAATTAAGTACCTTAAAAACATTGTGTATTTTATATAAATCATTATGGCCCTTTACAGCATGTAATTTAAATGAATATTTTCGAAGATATTACAGATTTAAAATGCGGGCGTTACCGGCCGGGGAGTCGGCCGGTGGCGCTTGAAAGTACCCAACGGATTTTGATGGTTTTTTTTAATAGATGGGGTGATTCAAGAGGAAGGTTTATATGTATAATACATGCATAATATAGTAGAGAAACACTGATGATTTTAGAGGTTTCTAATGTGATGTCGTAAATAAACACATTTTTTGCGTTTACATTGCAAACGCTGGCTGAATCCTACGAGATAGATCAAAATAATGTACTACAGTATTGTACACCTTAAAAAGGTCAACAAAAAAATCCACGATGGTATATGTCTATCTCTTAGGGATAACCCACAATAACGATTTTTTATCCTATACTTTATACGAGAAATAATGGCTCTAAAATTATCAGTGTTTCTCTACTATATTATGCATGTATTGTACATATAAACCTTCCTCTTGAATAACTCTTATCTATAAAAAAAAACCGCATCAAAATCCGTAGCGTAGTTTTTAAGATCTGAGCATACATAGAGACAGACAGACAGCGGGAAGCGACTTTGATTTATACTATGTAGTGATCAGCATTGCACCCGTGCGAAGCCGGGGCGGGACGCTAGTTATAGATAAATTACAACCAGACAAAGAACAAATGATTGTGCTCATCACACAAACATTTGTCCTGGGTGGGAATCGAACCCACGGCCTTGTGTATAGTAGTCAGGGCCACTGACCACTAGACCAACAGGCCTGCCACTCTGTACTATGTGTACTATGTATTGCCAGAGAATTCTGTCCGCGTGGAAGAAAACTATACCATAAAACATTTGGCACTCGGCAATAGTGTAGCTTTCTATTAGTGAAATATATTTTGTTATCGGAACAGTACCTACCTCCTAGGCTCAAGGGAGTTTCACGGCAAACTGTTAGCTGCGCGATTCCCAGTAAGATAATTTGATATAGTTAATAAACATGTTTTCAACTAATAAATAGATTTTCGCTCGTGGCTAAATGTTAACATCCGCATGGGTCAATCAAAGGTTGAGCTACACTTACCGCGATTGGTTCGTGTATTTATGAACATTCATTATAATAATATATATCGATACCCCTTTTTGTCTCGGAAAGCCCTTTAAGCCGTTGGTGCCGGTTGTCATTTGTAGATTTTTGACAGGTAGTCAGAAGAGCAAACACTCTGACTACCAGTTTTACCAAAGGGTATCGTGTTACCCATTAACTGGGTTGTGGAGGTCAGATAGGCAGTAGCTACATGTAAAATACTGGTATTCTGCTGCATCCGGTTAGACTGGAAGACGACTCCAAAATAGTTGGGAAAAGGCTAGGCAGATGATGATGATGTGTATGATAGAAAACAAATAATACACGGTAATAATAATTATTTACTTTTCACTGTACGCCGTGCCGATACAAATTCTAATTCAAGTACAATGTAGAAAATAATCCATTGCACATTAGCTCTGAACGAGCCTGCTCGTCAAATTATGACGCGACGCCATATTAATTATTATTATCAATGAACGAGCCGAGTGCTTATCACATTCTGATGACGTCACGCTGTCATGAACGAGGAATGATTTAATTAATTATTATGAAATAAACGGGGGTGATGAACCCGATACAATGAAGCGCATGGCTAGATTATTACTAGGCAATTCGGGTTTAGAACTGTTACTATTAATTTAGTATTTCCAAGCTTTAGTAGTAACTGTGCCTAAAGTGTGTCATTTAATACAGTAGACACACACACTGTTGGAAAAAGGCTTGATAGATTGAAGTAGGTTTTGTTATTTTTTGAGACACATAATCACACTAATATTATAGAGGCGAAAGTTTGTGAGTATGTGTGTTTAAATGTTTGTTAATTCTTCACGCTCAAACGGCTTTGGAACGGATTTGGATGAAATTTGGCACACCGATAGCTTATAACCAGGATTAACACATATAATACTTTTTATGGCGATATTCTTACGGGCTCGACAGTCACGCGGGTGAAACCGCGGGGCGCAGCTAGTGATTTTATAAAATTATGTAGCCAAAAAGCTGTTCCTTCAAAATTAGTTAATTATTATTTTCCTCAGAAAGTAAAGTAAACTTTACCAAACAGGCAGCCGTATTTATTTATTATCAAAATTAACGATGACCGCGCCAGCTTTTACTCAACCTTAGTTGAATTTTATGACACCCAAGATGAGGTACCAACGTATATATAAAGGTATATAAACATGAATTAACAACATGATCCGTCCCTTAAGTGAGGGATCAATGAATCCTCCATTATCACCTATCATACTGTTAGACTTTTCTTTGTAAGGATTTTCAATATTTTTTAGTTAGTTAATACTAACTAAATGATTTTTACCCCAGCATATTAATATATGCTGGGGTAAAAATCAAAAAGCATAATCAAAATATTTTATTTCACATAAACCTGCTCGGGCCCTTATGAAACGTCAGAAGCTACTAGCAGGTGCATGGTTCCAATAATTGGTAATTCTATGGAGAAGAGCCGGGAGTGGGCCGTAATTCACCACGCGGGCCTATTGCGGGTTGGTAGATGTCACATGTCTTCGAGTTTTTGTTTCAAGTTCAGTTAAGACACGAGGTTTTCCTTCACCGTTTTTATAGCAGTGGTGATAAAGTAATTTACACAAAGTAAGGCGCCTGATTGCGTTTAAAACTACGACCTACAACACTTAAGGCTCTAAACAGACGGACCGCATTTCAACTGTAATCCAACCGCAAATTGCAGTTCGGATGCAGTTTGAATGCAGTTGATACGACTGCAATAGAACTGCAAACCAAACGTGTAGTCCGATTGCAGTTCAATTGCAGTCGGCGTGCAATCGTGTGAACTGCACACCGACTGCAATCGAACTGCGCGGGGGGCGGAGCGTGAAAGTAGTGCGGGCGGGTGGGTATGGTGCAGTTCAGATGCAGTTTGAATGCAGTTGACACAACTGCAATAGAACTGCAAACCAATCGTGCAGTTGGTCACGTTTGGTTTGCAGTTCTATTGCAGTTGTGTCAACTGCATTCAAACTGCACTTGAACTGCAATTTGCGGTTGGATTGCAGTTGAAATGCGGTCCGTCTGTCTAGAGCCTAAGTTGTGGCCGTTACCACTGGGCCACGACTGCTCACTATGCAATTAGTAGGTACCGATATAATTGAGTTACCATTAGGTATTCACGACCCCTTCTAAGGTACAGTCAGGGTTTATTGTTGTAGCCATTTTATACAACTATCAAAGAATGACAGTTGTGATTTGAATATTGAAACGAACAAGTTAAGTTGTTGGTCAATTTGCTGAAAAATTAATTATCCTGGCTTTTTTTTGACTGATTAACTATGAAATAACCTCATGATCAAAACGCAAACAGTCTAACGAAGCCGTAGGTGTGGTTTTGACGTATTTTAGCCAAAAGAGACTCTCCGTCTTCAGACTTAAAGATTTTACAATCTTAAAAACATCGTCGGACCTTGTGATTGTTTATTTACATCGTTGAAAACCAAATTTAAGTAGCCATAGGCACGCACTCTATTATATTGAGAGTGACTTTGGGTCAAGGTCAAGCTTATCTGTGTCAAGAATAATGGGCTTGTTATCAGTTTTTTACGGGACAAGCCACGCCCGATGGTATAATGATCCATCGCCAAAAAGGAAGGACTTACATACAAAGATTAATCCCCTGTTTTACCCGTTTTGGGGACGATTTTTTTGAAAAACCTTCCTTGGTGATAATTTTCGTAATATAAGGAACACGCTGTGCCATTTTTATGCTTCTAGACCCAGCAGTTTAGGACGTGCGTTGTCTATCCAGGAATGAATAAAGTTAAGATTATCATCTCCTACAATTAATTATATTAATGGACCAATACGAGTCATTATAGGACATGACTAATCGATTAGTAGATTAGTCATGTCCCACAATTACTCGTCAAGTGGTCGTTAGTGCAACAACCCAACATAAGGTCCCGGTTTCACTCCTCGAATGCATAATGTTATTGGGTTTTTCTATGAGGAATTTTACACTAGTAGCGTAGAATCAGTGTTAATGGGGTTTATGCCAACAGGCTCATCTCCCATTCACCATTATCTGCCTGCCTTTTCCCAACTATGTTGGGGTCGGCTTTCAGTCTAACCGGATGCAGCTGAATACCAGTATTTTACATGGAGCGACTGCCTATCTGACCTCCTCAACCCAGGTACTGGGTAATACGATACCCCTAGGTAAGACAGGTTGTCAGGTTCATCTCCCAGTACCTACTGGTGAAATATGACTGTACATGTGTTATTAT
This sequence comes from Eremobia ochroleuca, assembly GCA_949629135.1. Classification (NCBI taxonomy): domain Eukaryota; kingdom Metazoa; phylum Arthropoda; class Insecta; order Lepidoptera; family Noctuidae; genus Eremobia; species Eremobia ochroleuca. The sequence continues at coordinate 9,314,240 of OX451389.1, forward strand.
GTTACGTTATTAATACTAACCTTACGTTTAGAATGTTGTAGCCGGGAGTCACGTGCGTCTTGCGCCTCCCCCGGAGGCCGGCCCCCCCACACGGCGTGTGCGATGCGTGCATACGTGCACACGAGCGCGCCCAGCGGCAGAGCAAACTGCAGGATCAGAAGCGCGCACGTGTACTGACCACTCTGACCAACGTGCTCCCACTCCTCCAGACAAATGTCTCTGTGAACACGATGCAATGAAGATGAATAAGAGACAGGCCATACGATTCGTTGCTACGCACTGGCTTATAAAGGCTTTATGGCTGGCTTTATCTAGTCTGACTGTCTGTGATGTCGCTCCGACGCCGCTGTGTTACGATACCACGCGACGTCGCAACGCACCGTTTTATAAATGTAGGACGATGAAGCGTCACCGCTCAGGCAACGCACCGCAGCGCAGCTACAATGCATCGTGTGCCTTATCTCTTAGTCTTCATTGTTTTGTTCATTGAGTGAGGCCACTCGGTCGTTGCCGATGCGTTGCGTTGTCGCACCGCTATGATTTGAGATCGCAACGCACCGAGTACCACACGGGCAATGCGGTATCGCAACGTAAACGCGCGGTGACGCTACGTCATCCTACATACGAACCACAGGGTTTATATGTAGGATGACGTAGCAACACCGCTCAGACATAGCAACGCGCCGGTAACGCAACGCGTGGCTTCGCTCTTAGAAATTTACACAACTGCGTTCATTACAATTTAATTATTCATTTTAATTAAGTAAGAACCACTTGTTTGGTCTCGTGCTAATTAATGTTGTAAAGTATAATAATTACTTTACAGTGCGTGAAAGGTATCGTAAAGTAAACAAGATCTTGTAAGAAAATGTAAAGTGCTCGAAGCAAAGAAGAAGGATCAAAATTAACCCACGTCCTACGGCAAAGAAAACTATAAAAAGAAAAATGAGTATGAAGAAGATGGCAAACTTCCGAACGCCATCCTTACAGCCTAACATATACAAAACTTGCAATGAAATTTTTTTCAGAGGCAGTAGTATGTACAAGAATATATAGCAACAATATTCGTACGAACGAACGAACACTGAACGAATTTTCATAGCATTTTTTTTATATGTTAGACTGGAAGGATGCCGTTCGGAAATAGGTATGCCATCTTTTTATACTCATTTTCGTCATATACTTCTCTTTGCTGTAGGATGTGGGTTAATTTTGTATGGACCGTGATCCTTCTTCTTTAATTATACGAAGTAAAAGAATTAGCAACTAATTTAAGAAACAAGTCTTTTTTAACTTACGCTTTACACATCTGGTGCCAAGGGGTTGGCCGCTGCAGCTTTGATACGACTACGATGGGTGCCGCAGTAGTGAACGCGCCCAGCCACACAACAGCTACCACCATTTTGGCCGCTGCCTTGCCCAGCCTTGGTCTTAGTGGCCGCATGATGGCCATGTACCTATCGATGGATATCGCTAACAATGTGTACGCACTTACTAACACCGACACAGCCTGCGTATAGTTCACTACTTTGCACATCACAAACCCGAACGGCCAGTACCGCAGTATCAACATAGGCACGAAAGAAAACGGCACACAGAACAATGTCATCAGAATGTCTCCCACTGCTAGGTTTACTATAAAGTAGTTCGTCACTGTCTTCATACGAGGTGAAGTTTGTACCACGAAACACACTAATCCGTTTCCTATAAGTGCTACTAGAAATACTATTGAATACATCAGGTAGATACAGCCTTGAAACAGCGACGAGGTTAGGAAGTCTTCTGGATAAGACGAGGGATCGCAGACGTCGTATCCTGGCCATGTTGTGTTTGTGGAGTTCGTTACATTATCATTTTGTTTCTCAGTTCTGCTGGAGTATGCTTCGAGTGCGTCGTATAAAGTAGTCGTTTCATAGTCGAAGTTATTGGTATCTAACATAATGTGCCAGCTTTATATTTTATCTCCACATTGTTTGTGTGCCCTTAGCTTCGCGGATGCATTTTACCTGAAAAAGAAAACCTGTGTTTTATTTTCGTACTTCATTTTCAAATATTTTTACAAATTGGAAAACGGTATAAGGTCCATGAACCTTCCGAATTATGTTATTACATATATTTTTTTTTTTTTTAAGAAATCTTGAAGATTTTACATTGTGGAAAGTTCCCTATCCATTAAATTCCATCATACATATGTAGATGTGAGTCATTACGTAGGCAGAAAAACACCAAACGCTTATGAACGCAAAAAATCATAAAACGTGTTTTCCTGGCGTGAATGTTGGCTTGAACGTAACGTAGTCTAGTCAAAGCAGTCGTAACTCGGTGTAGTTTATAATCACATAAGAGTAACCACCTACGCATCGTTTATGACCTTGCACCTCATATTACATTAACACCATGAATATAACGCAAAATATTAACATTTGTATTGGAGAAAAAGAAGAAGAGCAAACTCCATACTCTTACGTTAAGCCGCATAGCTGTAGAATTTCCAATTTAAATGTAACGAAAGATAATTTTGTGACTTCTTGGAATCACGTCCATGAAAGTACGGAACCGACGTGATTGTTTATCTGTGCTGTTTTATATCTGCACTAGCCAATATCAACTGAAGAGTTTGTTAGTTTTTTTGTTTGCACGCTAATCTCTAGAACTACAAGTCGTATTTGAAAACTTCTTATTGGATTAGGTAGCCCAATTTTTAAGGAAGGTTAAAAAACATATTTTTACATTACGCGAAGCGAAAACATTAACACGGCGTCCTACGTGGGCGATTCAACGCGAACGCGATTGCGAAGCGATCCGATGCGGTTTACGCGAATACAACGCAACGCGGCGGCTCTGTCCTACGTGCGCGCGAAGCCGTCGCTTCAGCCGCCGCCGCCATTCAGTGCCCTACATTTGTCATGGACGGACGGAAACAATTTTTAGGGAAAAAATATTTTTGTTCCTTTTATCCCACAGTATAGGGCCGTTCTTGAATAGTATTTATTAAAATTTCTACTTGCACCATTTTTAGTTTTTACATATTTTCATTTATTTATAACAAGCCACCGCACCACAAGAGTTCGCGCGAAAATATCAAACCAACTGATCGCGTCCGCTTCGCTTCGCACCGCAGCCACGTGCGGATTGGTCACGTAGGCCACCGCAATAGAGTATCATTGTTTATTCCATTCGCGCCGCTTCGCTTCGCGATCGCGTTCGCGTTGAATCGCCTACGTAGGACACCGTGTAATAGTGCGAGCGGGCGATATGATGCGACGCGGTGGGGGAAACCGCGGGCCACGCACAGCTAGTTAAAATATATTTTTCTTTGCAATAGAACGTATTAAAATGATGTAATTCCATTATTTTTGACAGCATACCTCCTTTAATCTTGTTCCTGTATTAAATCTGCAATTCAATAAACACTTGTCGTATAATACGTGTATTTATTGTTTGCTTATGTTATCTTTATGTATATTTATCATTTCTGAATGGGTTGTGTAATGTATTTTAATGTTATCTGAAAGTAGGTATGCTATTCTTGAATTGATTTTTTTTTTCAATAAAAATTGCTAAAACCTGACTTCAACTACACACTTCAGTTGATTTTAGATAGATAAATTTTATTGTAGATTTTATATTTAGCATTTATTTAATGCACACAAATGAAATAGTACAACAAAAAAAAAATTTAATTATAACAAATTAGGTACCATTAATATAAAGAAAAAAACTATTTTACATTAAAAAAAAAACAACCGACTTCCAAAAAAGACACTAGAAAGTGAAAAAATAACTTTAATTTCGGAAGTCGGTGTCGTTGGGTTCGCATTTTCGTTTTATGCGAGACAATTGGTGCTAAGGAATAGTTTGTGTCACGATGCAAGGTTCTAATAAGTCTATACTAATATAATACGAGTATTACAAATAGTTTTTTTTTTTGTAAGTTTGTGTGTAGCGGTAATCTTCAAAACTACCAGCTGGATTAAAAAAAATATATATTTTCATTAGATAGCCCATTAAATGAGGAAGGCTGTAGGCTATCATGCTAGGGCCCTGAGGTGCCGAACAAAAAGAAAAAAAAGTTGAAAGAACCCTACGCGAAAACGAAGTACCAACGCGAGCCTTTTTTAATTAAACTAAGAAATAGTTAACTAATGCACTTCAGTTTATAAGTCAATCTTCCATTGAAAGGCAAAATGCCAGGACCGCTCTGCAATCAATCAGGTCGTGACTCCTAGGTCTTAAGAGAAATCAATCTCTGAACTTTGAAGTACCTACAGTATTTGTCTCTCCTTCCCTTTTCAATCCATCCAAAGGTTGTCTTTAAAAGATCGCTCTTAGCGATAAGAGCGCCCATCGTGTCACCCTTTGTAAAATTTCTATGTTTATGTCTGTAATTTATATGGTGTACATAATAAAGCGTATTCTATTCTATAGTTCAAATTTTAAGGTTTTATGCCCATTCTACTGATAGATAAAAAAAAATTAAAACCCGACTACTGAAAAATCACGCTCTACAAAGTATGAAACAAGAAAATATTCTCGTCTGAAATTGTTTTGTACAAACTATTAAATATTTATCGACTATTAGATAAACAACTTACACGTAATATATTTTAATGTATTTAATACATATATATTCATATTAATGTTCAAAGGATAGACGTGGTATATGATCACGTCTTTCCTCGGCCACCTTGCCCTAAAGCTTATGATCGTTAACTACTGTAGAAGTATAAGGAACAGGAAATATCTTAATTATTATTGTTTGTGAATTTTTCCCCATGTTTTAATAGTTATTCAGCTATTGGGGTCTATAATGGAATATATAATTGTAAGATGGTTCAAGAAAGTGCAGCGTAAATACGTAAATAAAAAGCATTTTTTTTTAATTAGAATAACTTTTCCTTTTTTCTAATCCTACAGTAGTAGGTACAGTAGTAGGTACAGACGCCAGCACATCAAGCTACCCGAAACTGTCAAATTTTCTCAATAAACTTTGAGCCTTGTGCTCTAAATATAAAGTTGAAATCTGTTAAAAAAAATTGACAGCTTGTAGTAGCTTGATGTGCTGGCGTCTGTACATTATTAACAATACAGCACCCACAATCATAATATGATTGTGGGTGCTGTATTGTTAATAATGTAAAAAATAAATAACAAACGTCTATAATTTATGTATTTCATAATATGAAATACATAAATTATAGACGTTTGTTATTTCTATGTTCCATTTGATCTTCCTGATTGTTTGCATTTACATTTTTAAAATAGCAAAGTGCTCCTATATATTTCGTTCAGTGGAAATGGACTTTTATCTTCCATCTAAATCTCGTGTGTAATATATTATTAAAACACTGGTGGTAAGTATGTAATTGTAAAACTTTCCTTTGAAACTTTCTTCATTTATTATGCAGAAGCAATGATCGATCGGGCATCGAAGCAGATGGGACTGTTCTATAAGTTTCCTCAAGCCATTGCCTTGTCAAAGACATTAAATATGGGCTTCTATTATTCCACTTGATTAATTTAAAAGAAAAAGGCGGGCTTCTGGCCTTATCCATAACATCCGCACGGGGCGATTGAACAGGTTAAGCTACGCTTACCGCGGTTGGTCCGTGGACGGGTGGCCATCTTTACTTACCAAGACCCCTCCGTGTCTCGGTAAGCGCGTTAAGCCGTTGGTTCCGGCTGTTATTCGTGGATCTTTGACAGTCGTTACGGGTATCGGAAGCCTGAAATTCTGACCACCAGTCTGCGAAGTCCAAGGGGTATAGTAGGTATTACTCAGTAACTGGGTTGTGGAGGTCAGATAGGCAGTCGCTACATATAAAATACTGGTATTGAGCTGCATCCGGTTAGACTGGAAGCCAACCCCAACATAGTAGGGAAAAGGCACATGATGATTTATTTAAAAGTAAAATCTTTTCTCTGTGGCTACAATGGCATTGACAGCATATTGCAGCATATTTACATGGGTCATCATCATTGTTAAAGGAAACTAATTTATTAAAGTCCAGACATCAGCTGCAGCAAAACAATAAAGGCGCCAAAATAATCGTTTCCTTAAGAAATTAAGGAAACGATTATTTTAATTTAACTCAGTAGACCTAGATTCCAAGTCGATAAAACTCTATGGAAAACTTTGATGTAGTGTTTCTAGATACATAAAAATATTATTTATATTTTTATGTATTTGCTTCACAAATAAATATCGTTTCATCTTCAAGTAGTTTTTGATGCACTGGAAGACGTAATAAAAATGTTCAGAGTGGAACCTAAATAGACAAATTGTCTAAGAGATTTAGTATTATTGGCCTGCAAATACCAGTTAGTTGAAAATATCAAGATGATGACCGGAAATGTCCGTCTGCCAGTGAAAAATGTTTGAAAAAATAACTAGGAATTTAAGTTTGAACGTTTGGTGTGATTACAAATGGAAATGTTTACGGTCAAAAGATCTTCGTTTAATGTATGCAGATATCTTGTTTACTAATCATGTGAAAACCGTGTTATTCTCAAGAACGACTAGATACATTTTGGTCTTGTCTATTTTTCTTGCTTCCTAATGAAGATTTATTTTCGGAAATAAAACCGACCGTTAAAACAGCCGACCCTGCGCTATAAACTTACAGCTGGAACACGTAGATATTTACTACCGATAATGTTGTTGCCACAGTGATTTCAGAGTGTCTGAAAAAACGAATCGTTACCTACATCAGCCATTTACTACTCTTCACTATTACAATGGCATGTCGAGCTTTCTTGGAAAGTTCTCGACAAATATTTATGAGAGTACCTAAAAATTTGTTGAGACCTTTTCAAGAAAGCCTAAGCTAACGCAAAAGAAAGCGAAGCTTACGTCATGGTTTATTTATTTATTAGGAAACACAACAGCTTATAATTAACTTACATGAGTTATGAATGTTCACACCACTATCAATGAACAGTTCAATGCAGTTGCATAAAAGTTACAGCATCTTGAGTTTGCATACACTGTTCAGTGATAGCGAAATGATGATAATTATCACTTAAGCCAATAACAGAGTTTCAAGGCATTGAAAAAGTTAGGTTAACTAGAAAGTAGCGAGAGAAAACAAAGGAAAAAACTTAAACAAGTATGGCTATCAATAATAAGTAAAATGCGATTGTTGACACATTACTCACATTTAATGTAGGTAATCTAGAAGATCAGTAACAGCTTTATTGGTAGTAATAGCCTCCACTTTATTTATATTTTGTATCGCTGTCTATTTCGTTAAAATAGCAGAGATATTTTTTACCACCAGCGCAAATATTGAAAAATATTCGTTAGTTACACTGAATCGGTATATACAGTTGAAATGAGTCTATGATAATAATATTTTAAAATTTTGATCAATTGTTTATCAAAATCAAAAGTAATTTATTTGAATTACATAAGTCCCACAAAACGTTCGCTCTTCACAACTTCCTAGTGCTGGTTTTTATTTTTTGATGTAATGCCAATAAACGCATTTTTCTTTCTTTCTTTCTTTAAGAATAAATTGCGCAACAAGCTCCCCAGAAGCACAGCTCTCTCTTCAGTTAAAAAAAAAAAACATGATTTTATGCAACAGTAGCTTGTAAAGTAACATTACCAGAAACATTATTTTTAAAAAAGAAATTAACTTACAACGGATATCTGAATATTTGTTGTAACTTACTTTCAAAGTCACTCAAGATTAGCATTTTATTTTGAGTTTTGTATTCCGTAGCGTGCCGTCAATTATTTATGGGCTCGAAAGTTATCAAAGTGTTGTCAACAAGGTTGTTTATTTAAAGCCAAGCAATTAAGGCAAGGCTTTGGGTTGTTTGTTTACTTTAAGAATGTTATGAGAAAAATAATTATAATGAGTTTGATTAGGAACACTGGCCCTATTTGGAAGTATTTACTGGGGCACAATGTCAGGGGTTCAAAATAAATAACTGCTTGCTGTAAATAGACTTCCATTTTTAATGGCGTGCTTTAACAGAGCATCTACGGAAATTTTTAGGTACAGGCTACTTGGCTTGGGCTGTTAGGTCTGTTACGGCCCTTGCTGACTAGGTAACCTTTGTTCGAAACGCTGCAATAACTCACTCACGAAACGTCAGAATCTATGTGAGTAATAATGTGTAGTAAATATCTAAGGGTTGATTTTTCAATCGACCGATAATTTTTATTCGTGGAATAAAATTGACGTCTGACAGTATTTGTACGAGTGTGGAAGAACTGTCAGAAATCTGGCGTTGGAAAAATCAGCCCCTAGTTGTTGTTGATGCAGATATTTGGTTAACGTGTCCAGTGCTAATGAGTGCGTGCATTCAAAGTAAAAAATGCTGCGAAACGTCACGAGACCTAGAAACATAAGTTCCTTTTTACACGTTTGGGTTGAAAGAAAGAAAATGAAACATATTTAACGTGAGACGCGTACAGGAAATACAAACAACAAAAAGTACATTTAAAACTAACATAATCTTAAAATCAAAGAAAATATGTACCTGTGCGAGGCCAAAAATGCTACTACCTCAGCATAATGCTGCGATTTATCGCAGCGTAGTAGCATTATTTTGTAAAAACAATACCGGAATATTAGCGGTACTCTGACAGGGCTCGCTGTGATGCCAAAGAAAAGATAAGATACAGAAAAAGCGAAAGATACTTTTCATTATGTTTTTGTTCCAGATATATTTTTGTTTTTCCTAGACGTTTTTGTTTATTCATATTCATATTCATTTATTTGCATACCATAATGTGTATAAAGATGTTACATAAAGCTTCAAGCTAAAGTACAGTAATGGACCCTGTTAGGGCACAGCAACATGATATTAACCTAAATAAAAATGTTTATTTAATCTACCTAACCTGTGTTGGAGAATAGTAGATTATTCACTATGGGGATAAAACAGTGTCTTTATGTCACGGGCGCTATTTAACACTAGAATCCTGAGTGCAGTGAGGGATTCAAGCTCGGCCAAGACGAAGACACCTTTATCCCCGAGGAGAATACTCTACTTTCCGCACCTACTGCGAGGTAATAAAAAATAATTCAACTGAATTAGTTGTTTATGAAACTGTTATAAGCCGGAGAACACCTAAGTTATTCCGGGTTATATAGCAGTCGGGTAAATAGTGTACGACACTGCCATTAACTAGTTATGGGCAGTGTCATACAATATTTACCCGACCGCGTGAACGGATTATGTTTTTATGCGTACTTAGCTATGTATCTTTGTATGTGGAATTCCATAAAACCTCAAAGCATCCTAACGGCCGGACGGATTAATAAATGAGGTGTCCATTGACTTGTTTGGGTCCTGCAAATCTATAGGTATGGACTAGTTTTTGTTTTTATAAAATCTTCCTCTCGTTTTTATAAAGTTATAGATTTGATGCGTCATCCAAATCCAACATTCTAATGCGAGTGTATAAGCGGCTAAGCGCCACAGCAACCGGACATTTGGTTCGTCGACGGCGACTAAAAATGATGAAGTGAGAACTCTTTGGAAAACCTGTACATTGATAGACAATAGTAGATTGTTTGACAGGGAAGCAAATAATTTTGAAGGCGAGAGTTTTTCTTTGAATCCAGAGCGCAGCGAGGGATTCATTCGTTAAAAAATATGCATATTAAACAAAAGAATGACGTAGTAATACAACGTGTAACGTTAAATGCGCAAAACCTGAAAATAATCAAAATAACGAGCAGAATTAATTGAACCACTTTTTAATATAGGTCACATTTTTTAAAAAAAACTTCATTATAACCGTTGCCGTGTCTATTTATGAATAGGTCAAGCAACCCAATGTCAGCGCGGCGCAGCGGCCTGGTGACTCTCCCTCCTCCCTCGATAAAGCGTCGTCGCAGACGCAAGAAACGATCAGAAGGGCCAGTAAAACTAAAACAGCACATAAAACCTTTATAATTTTTTTAATGACTTATTTTCTCTCTGAAATAGGTCAACTGAATTAAAAATCAGTTGGGGTGTCTGAGGTTTTGCGCATTTAACGTTACACGTTGTATAAGATTTACACCCTTTTATTTTTCAATTAAAATATTAATACGTACCTACACGTACTATGTATTTTTTAATTGTATTCTACAACCACGAGGGTCATAAATCTCATTAGAGGTTTAATAATATCGCTAATTGCCCCGAAGCAAACACCTGGTAATGAAAATAAAAGTTGCCGCCTAATTGCTACAAAAATTATCAACAATATAATACCTAAATATTTTACATGAGTAGGTAAATTAATTTATTATCCAACGCGGATAAAAAACCTCAACACAAAGAAAACTCGTAACAATGCGTACGTGTAACGTCAGGTACAAACAAACCATAAACAACTTTGGCACATGTGGATACACACTTTGTAGACAGAACCTATATTCCTCATAATTTTAACCTTGTCTTGTCAAAATAGGTATAGGTACGAGAAGATATTGTCAATAGAATTTTGTATTTAAGCTTGGCAATTATATACTTACATACAATATACTTGTATCGTCGCTAATGAATGAAAACAAAAAGCTTTGAGTTTATTCACTCAACTCGCTCGAGGCATGTAGAAGAGTAAATAGTATATCTATAGGTAGCGCTAAACGAAGCATAGAATTAATTTCTGAGCATAAAACGGGCATTCATAGGCGCCGTGAGATTGAATTTAATGACTAGGTATATGTATAGCGAATATTCTTATACAGTAAGGGGTTTATTAAACGATGATTAAAGTTAAGTGACGTTTAAACGTCAAAAATGTATGGTTAAACAGTCGCTAATCACTACATAACTTTAAGAATATAGAAAGAAAGAAGAAGAAGAAAGAAGAAGAAAAAGAATAAAGAAAAAGTTATAAAATATACAATTACAAAGATTTTTTATGACTAAAGGTGTAAACATACAGTAGGTACTACGCCTGAATTGACTAAGCCAGAGTTTCATATGTTTCAAGTATATGATAACAAGTATAGAGTCTTTGTAATTCGACATCCAGCAGCTTTACAGACCAGTGCACAGTGTTCAACGACGCCCATTTTTCGGACATCACATTTTTATTAATAAATCTGATAGATATAATCATTTAAATGCAAGATTTGTATTCCCATTTAGCTACCATGTTCATTTTTGTCGAAAAAAAGTTGAAAATCGTCGTAAGTATTTTCATCTTGAAAGTTATTCAAAGAAAGGTATTGATCTGAAACTAAGCATAATACGCAGAAATGATCTTAAATGTGACAACCCAAGCAAACATGGTTAATGTGGAATAATTTCTAGATTCATGCAATTGAGATGTGAAATGTATGTAGTGGGTCTACGGAAGTCATCATCTGTCTAGCCTTTTCCCAACTATGTTGGAGTCGGCTTCCAGTCTAACCGGATGCAGCTGAATACCAGTATTTTACATGGAGCGACTGCCTATCTGACCTTCCCAATACAGTTACTGGGCAATACGATACCCCTCGGTAAGACTGTTTGTCAGACTTTCGGGCTTCTGACTACCAGTAATGACTGTCAAAGATACACAAATGACAGCCGGGACCAACGGCTTAACGTGCTTTCCGAGGCACGGAGGGGTCTCGGTATGTAAAGATGGTCAACCATCCACAGACCAATCGCGGAAAGCGTAGCTTAACCCGATCGATCAACCTGTGCGGCTGTTATTACTCGTATTTAGCCACGGGCTCCTCTTAGTGTGTTACGGAAGTAACGAGAATAATTTCAGTGTAAATAACTTTTTCCAATACGGGTGATTTTTCGGCTTAAAACGTCAGTAACGCATCGACGGATCCATTGTTCAGACCCATAGAATGTGTTCATATTGGTGGAGCTTTCAGTTTTAATTCAACCAAAGCTCGCTCAAAGCTTGGGAACTTAAATCGTTTAAGTCGCAATACCATTAGCCAGCTGAGTTTGATTACAACATTTAATTTTCGAAATGATCAACTTGACAATCTCATTTTGCTCGTCGCTGACTCCTCTAGCTCCGCTAGCTTAGCATTAATCAATATTAAGTAAACTTATTTATACAGTAACACCTTGTAATTAACAAATTAGATTTATCGTTCACCTTATTTAATGTTATCAAGGCTATATTTTACTGAAAAATTTCCTTAACCTTCTAATTAATCCAAAGTTTGTCTTTGTTCCCGTCATTTCCTTTCTGGGTTACTCAAACGGTAATGCAAAGTTGTGATGTACAGACGCCAGCACATCAAGCTACTACAATCTGTCAGATTTCTTTAATAGATTTTCAACTTTATCGCTAAAGCATAAGGTTCAAAGTTGATTGGGAAAATCTGACAGTTTCGGGTAGCTTGATGTGCTGGCGTCTGTACTTAGAACAATTTTAAACAATTATAACTCTTTGTGGAGTTTAACAGGTAAACTTCACAAAATATTTTGTGAGGGCGCTATGCCTATATTTACATAGATTGTTTCATGGGAATCTAAAAAAACTTAAATTTTTGCTAAGTTAACATGTCGGGCTTAAATCAAAACAGTAAAGAATGGTAAACCTTTTATTCCATTTGTTTCATAGTTTAAACGGGAGATTCGCTCCACACAAATAACACAGGTCTGAAGGTAAATAAATGCATGCAGCTTTTATACATTTTCTTACAGATTTCAACTGGATAAAAACGAAAAACATATCAAAAAAATTCCATTACGTAATTTTTTTTGCTACATTATTTTTTTTATTTAGTGTGCATTACTAATTAACTTACAATTTAGTATTCTGTTTTTTATTTAAAAAATGGTATTAAAACTAAGCTGTCTCACATGAATACTATCAAATACGATATTATCAAATCCGATGAACTTGGCAAAAATGAAAAAAAAAACTTTTTGGGCTTGTAAAGCAGTTTGTCAAGTCACTGCCAAGAGATGAGAATTGTTTCAGATGTCTGTTCCAAGTTCCCGAAACTGTCTGAGGCAAAGTTAAAAGAGGAAGTTTTCATTGGCCCGACATAAGAAAGCTTCTAACTGAAACAAAAAGAGGGGTCTTTTTGGAAACAATGGAAGCGAAGGGAAAAGAAGCGTGGGTCTCCGAGAAACCAAAGAACGAAATCAGAAACGGGCTCGGAGAAGCATCATAGAAAAAAAAAGAAAAGGTTTCACAAGAAAAAAGAGTACACCAAAAATTGTGTATACATAATATTAGAAACAATTTTTGATTAGTCGTAAGAAAATACATACATTTAGTTCATTGTAAAAAAGAAGTGGTGTTTAGTAAATTTGATTTTATTTTGCAAAAAACCTATACGTGATGGGGTGTTATGGAAGTCATTTTTAGCATCTGTGATCTTAAAAACGTATAATTCAGCAAAAATAACTCATGCAGCTGAAATTGTTTTATTTTTTTGCAGACTTGTGTAATAAGCATTTGATATTATTTCACTACGGCAAGCAGATTTCATCCATACACGCGTCCAATAAAAGGATAGTGGGGATTATGTTTCACGCTTCGATTGCATTCATATCGATATTCATGGAAATGAGGTCACGAGACGATCAACAATTGAATATTAGTTAACTGAGCTTTTTGAAATTACAGTATTTATCCGTTTTTTTTTTACTGTTTACTCCAATTAATAGAATGTTATTTACAACCACTCCTACGTACACAATAAATTATACTATGTTCGTTCCTTATCCACTCGTAGAATTAAAAGTAAACAAAGTTGAATATGCTGGCAACTAATTTGAATGATATTATGAAGGTACCATTTAACTTTTTACTTGTGAATGGTGGCTCGACGTCTGTGAAGGTGAATACAACATAGAGAAAAAAGTAAAATAAAAGTTAATAATTTATATGTAGTCGAGCATCTACCAAACTTGTACACATAAGTATCTGTTAAGACTACCAACGTAAATTATCCGTATATTCAAATAAGAGCTCCCATTCTTTGAAAGTTGTATGAAATGGCTAAAACACGGCAAATTGACGTAGGGTGTGTTTAACAACGAATTGATATTATTATCAGTAGGTAGTCAGGATCAATAATTACTGCAGTGCGATTCTGTAACCATCTCACCGTGAAAACTTAGGTGAAGTGAGCGTGGAGTGACCTGTTAGTGTCATCCCACCTGATAAGGATTGATCAAGCATACATTTACAAGATTTTAATAATATTTTTTTATTCTATTGATCATTTTGGATAATTTCAAAGATAGTTTAGTTTTCAAAACATTACTATTTCGTGGAAAAACAAAAGAAACCCCATTGAGATTCTGACTAAGTTGTTGTTTTGGTATTTTATTTTAAAAACTTAAAAAATAGTAATGTTTTGACAACTAAAATACTTAACTAAAATACAGAACCAGCATATAAAATATTATCAAAATCTCGATTATGATTGTAAATGTATGCTTGGTCAATCCCTAGCATCAGTGGGATTACACTGACAGGCACTCCACGCAAGTTTTCACGGTGAGATTTTTACAGAATCGACCAGCTAAATTGAAATTTTTCAAGTCAGAATTACAAAAAGCCCTCATTTAATCAAGACCAGCTTGATTTATTTTTTATTTTGCGGACTGATATTTCGGTACAATGTAATTGAATACGAGGAAACCTCATTAATTTTGATTGAAGTCGTTAAATTCTTTAGTATCGCGCGTTTCGTTGAAAGTAAGTAGATACTTCATACTTATAAAAAAATAAACAAGATTCACTTTCCCTTTCGATTGGGTAAATGATATCACTATTTCTATTTATTTATTTAAATTTTTCGCACAAAAGGTACAAAGGCGGACTTAATGCCTTAGGCATTCTCTACCAGTCGTCGAATGAATGTAATGAATTATTAATATTATCGTCGCTGATATTTTAATTTATTGACAGATGTATATGTACCTACTAACACTAGTTTGTAAGTTGTTTATGTCCTTACTAACAATAGTGGATTGTACTGATCCGATAAATAAATGATAATTATTATTATGAATGATTAAAAGTGCTTCCGCATGGAAGGATTTTTTTTTTCCGTCCATTGTTCAGGTGGAGATTCCAGTTTTCATTTGAACTAAGCATGCTCACAGTTTCGAGACTTAAATCGTTTTAGCCGCAAAACTATTTGCTTGCTGAGTTTGATTTCAATGTTAAATCCTGAAATTATAAAAATGATTAACTTGAAAATTTCATTTCACTCGCCGCTGACTCCTCATCCAGCTTACCATTAATTAATATTAAGTAAACTCATTTATACAGTAACACCGAGAGTTAAGTAATTAACAGATTTATCGTTTATCTTATTTAATGTTATCAAGCTTATATTTTACTGGAAATTTCCCCTTAGCGTTCTAATCAATCCAGAGTTTGTCTTTGTTCCCGTAATTTCCTTTCTAGGTTATTCTACCGATAACGAAGTACTTAGAATAGATTTACATTAATTATAACGCTTTGTTGAATTTAACAGGTAAACTGCATGGAAAATTTTGTGAGGGGATATCTATATTTACATAGACTGTTTCACGAGATTATAAACAATTTAATATTAGTTAACTGACTTTCACTATTTTCTCCAATTAAATCGTTAGCATGTTATTTAACAACAGTAGGTACCTACCTGTTTTTAGTAATATGCTAATAATAAATACTGTAGTTTAAAATTAAATTAAAGCTTAGCCGTGCGATTCTGTAACCATCTCACCGTGAAAGCTTGGGTGAAGTGAGCGTGGAGTGAGCTGTCATTCGCTAGGGATTAACACTATTAAGTGTTCACTTCACTTATGATTTCACGGTGAGATTTTTACAGAATCGACCGGCAGTTAATTAATATTCAAGTGTTTATCATCTTTCTTTTCATGTTTCATCATTCTTTATTTTTCTCTAAACAAGACCCAGTGTAAAAATAAGGTGAAAGAGTACTTTTTGACACTATCTTATGAAGAATCAGAAAAAGTTTTAATCGTTCCAGTGACCAGGTTTCCTTTAAGCACTTTTACATGTTAAACAACTCGCCCCACCACTTTACTTCATTTTATTATTATTATTTTTTTTGTTTTTGCTACTAGTTCGATCTAAACAAAATAGTGAAATATGTATCTTGTAAGCTTTTAAATTTATATTTTTAGGGAAGAGCGCGGTTGTCTGAGGTACAGATATTTATTTATCTAGTTCAGACACAGATGTCTTTTCGAATTTTTGTTTAGTATAAGCTCATTTAAAATATGTTTTTATTTTATTTTTATTTATAATGTACTTCTTACTTGATTTTTAAATAAATTATTCGTATTAACTTTTTACCACCTTCTCAACATTTACTATCTCACACACACATACACACTTCACGCTCACACACCGACATACATAATTACCCATACACACCTACTTAGTCACACCCATCCACACTGTACAACTCATTTAAGTGTAATCAATTTCTCTGTTATAATCACTAAAATACGTTTATCAATGTATTTTCTGTAAGATTTAACACAATTGTAAATGTTGGCTAATTTTTTTTTTCAGTTTACAGACTTTTTAGTCAATACTTTCAATGTGCCCTGAATAAAAGTACTTCTCTTAATAAAATGGCACCGAAGTTCAGCTTTACCCGATAAATGGCACGGCTTAACCAATATTGAAATCAGCCGCACAATCAACCCGCAATTCAGTGGCTTATGACATTCATTAATTAATTAATCAAACAATATTCATTGATTTTAGCAAGTGTTTGATCGGGAAATGGTTGATTTTACACGGTTAACTGAATCGAGGATCGTTATTGTTGATCACTTAAAAGATAATTAGGGAGGAAGATTCGAAAAGTCACTTAGAATTACCACGAACGCTGAATACAATAAACCATAGGTATATAATTATATAGATTTAAAAAGATTTTATTTCTCATAAGAACTTAAATAACAGTTCACTTAAAATGAGATAAAAAGTAAATCTAAATAATATCATAGTTGCCTCTAGGGTGTTGGCGACGTGACACTTCTTTAAATCCTCCGGTAAATCATTAAACAGTCAACAGGCAGCTCAAGCTGCCTCCAATAAGATTGTTTTTTTTTTTGCCGTAATTGGTCCGTGCACGTCCATTCATTAGTTGAAATTTGTTTTTACTTATTGTGTTGTATGTTATTTTATGCCTGCATTTCCTTTCATTTTATTTTGGTTATTAAATCTACTGAGGCTGTAAGAGTACTTGATTTAGGGCGGAAACCATATTATTGATCATGTACCATATCATACGAGACATAATAATAACTGATTTTAGAGCTTATATACCATATATAAGCTCTAAAATCAGTTATTTTTCAATACAAAACTTTGAAAGAGCTATCCAAGAGATCATAACAAATTGCTGACAAAACTTTAAACTTAAAAGTCAGTTCTTCGTACTTATTGGGTTTTATTTCCAAAGCACTTTATTTCAAGACAGGTCTTTCATTTTTATGTTTAAGAGAGGGAGAGTTGGAGAGTGTTATGTTTTAGAGTTTTTTTGAGTTTCTATGTTTCGGAGTTCCGATTTCAACGGTGATATACTCAGTTGTAAACTAAGAAAACTGTCAGACACACTTATCTAGGAGAAGGATAGCTAATGTTAGTTCAA
Organism: Eremobia ochroleuca; assembly: GCA_949629135.1. Taxonomy (NCBI): domain Eukaryota; kingdom Metazoa; phylum Arthropoda; class Insecta; order Lepidoptera; family Noctuidae; genus Eremobia; species Eremobia ochroleuca. The sequence goes on from OX451389.1 coordinate 9,331,801, forward strand.
ATGCACATGGCATGGTAGTAGTTGCGATAAATGAGCGAAGCAAACAGCTCGTGTTAATTAAAAAACTTATTCCTTGAACCACTTTAAGTTGTACGAAAAAGTATCCTGCCTCAATTTTATGTGAAAGTTTGTTTGTTTGTTTGTTACTTAATCACGCTTTAACGGCTGTAGAGATAGACCCTCAGTTAACATATCAAATATTTTGTATTGATGTATATGTAGAAGTTTTCCTGGAATGCGGGTGAAACCACGGGCAATAAATAGCAAGTAGATAATAAACCTATATGTGTAGATATACTACCATTTCGAAAAAGACCCAATTGTTTTTTTGCCAAACACATACTGTTACGTATTTTTTATTATCTATGTCCAAAGGGTATGTAAAAGGGTTTTTTTTTATCCCTGGATCAAATGGAATCATTCTGTACTGTACACATACATATCTTAGATATGTTGTGCTCAAATCAGATAGGAAACGCCAACCTCATCTAATTTAAAAAATATGACTGACGTCTAAAAGTGTTTTTCTAAACCTACGTAGAGAAATAAAATCATTTATCATTAAATAAATACTAAGTTATATAAAAAGACCAAAAGAAAGAATTCAACTGAAAATTGTAATTGAATGCTGGTTCCAGAAACAGATAATTTTATTGACATTGTCAATTATTTTCCTTTTTTTTATTAAGTTGGGCATTCTTTTCTTTTTATTTAATTACCATGAAGTCCTTGATATCAGCAGTGTCATGGTTCTCTGCCTTTTCTCAACAAATATTAAAATTAGGTTGTTTTCATTCATAAATCACGATAACTTTATAATAAAATAAACTTCGATGTTGTTAGAAGAAGAGTTTACTTTCTTATTTAAATTGTTTTGTTTTTTATTGTCACTAACTAATTAATTAATACAAATTAATTTATCATCCGTAGCCATAGGATTAAAAAAAAGTGTGAGCCGTCACGGGACGCCTGGCAGATGTGAAACATCGACATTATTTTGTAAAAGTAGGTAATATGCAGAAAAGAACAGATTGTGGTAGGAACTAAATATGGCATAAAGATAAAATAATATATTACGATTTTTTTCCAGAAAATGATGACTGTTTGTTTAATAACCATTTATTTTAATTAAATACAAAAATTTAAGAATTTATTTCAAATCGTGACAACTTAATTCGTTTAATCAGTGACTTCGGTAATACTGCGCAGTACTGCGCGCGTAGTGGCGACGCGTCGCCACAGCATGCGTCGCCACGTCAGAAATCTGTTTTACGTGCGGCTATAGATGTATGTTTCACATCAGCAATAATAAAACCATTTATTTTCAGGTATCCTTCACTAAAATACTTACTTTGTAAGTTGACTCACTGGACGTTAAAGAGATTTGAATCGGTGCGTGTACTGGTTTCAGATGTCTCTAAGTTCAAGTTTCCTGATGATATCATCTTTCACCTTGAGTCAGTGATAAACATTCAGAATAGGTAGGTATTTAATTTATACACAGTACGTGGTAAAGTGTAGGTATCGAAAATTAGTTTAACTAATGCGTTTGTCTGAAAGTAAACATACATAAAACCAAGCATACGATCTTCCTGAAAATACAGAAATGCCAGTTTCCGCAGTTTTGTTTTACGATATAGCTACGTAAGGTGTCTGCACATTTATGAAAAGTGCAAAAGTATTTTGTACTGCTCCTTAAGGCGGGGGTTTGCAGTACAAACCGCCGATGTCGACACATTCTCGACTCGCTACAAAAATAAATCTTACCTACATGAAAAGAACGAACACATTTTCGTGGCAGATATATTTTACCTACATTTTTAGGTAAAAACTTGATCTTGTTAGCAGCACGTAAGCTATGAAAGATTGATTTAAAGTTTTTAAATAAAGGCAGGAGAAAAATAACTCATTGTTTCGGAAGAATTCTCGCCACGCATACATTCAAAAGTGATACAATGATGTATGCATACCTTGAACTGCAATCAATTCCTAGAGTGGATAAGCGCATATACAATCGGTGGCATCAATAAACAACAAAGATATATGAGGGCCAGGTGAACAAAGACTAGCAAACATATTGGTCTGACAGAAATCGTTTGCCACTATATTGTAAGTAATTCAGAATATATGGCAATAACAGAGAGATCAATTCCGAGCTTGCTAAATATTTATTACAAAAATAGCTATGCAGAAGCGCCAATGTATTGTGGTAGCGTTTACCCTGACATTATGAAATAATTCGATGATTTGCTTGGAATGATAAACCCAGAAACCCTGACCCTAATACATAATAATGGAGTCAAATGTTTCAAATGTTTATTGTGTCTCAAATGCTACATTCTATACATAAGTTGAGACAGCCCCAGTAAGTAATCAGAGACACTTGTGTTGGGGTTGACTCGCTACTTCCCTTATTTAATACAATATTGAGACTAAATTAGTAGAAAAGAATACAAAATAAAATAAAACAAAATAAGACAATGCAAAATGAAACAAAACAAAACCCAGCTAAAAAGTAAAATAAAAATATGTGATTATTATAGTTTCTATGAACTTATACTAATTCATGCGTGTTTGTGTGTTTATGTGCGCGTGTGTGTGTGCGTGTGGGTGAGTGTGTGCGTGTTGTTAAGTGTATAATATTGTATGTATGTGTCAAGTTAGCAAATTCGTTCTAAAATGTGCTCAGTTTCCTCATACGTTAAAGTTTTTAGCCACTCAGTTATAGCTTTCTTACATTCATACAAAACTTTAGGATGAAATTGGAGTTTAGTATTTATTTTGTTGTAAATATATGTAGATTGGGTCATATACTGACGTCTTGCAAAAACCGAACGAACCATTTCGGAGTGTGCTACAATATCATTCCGTCGTCTATCCCGGCTGGCAGAATTAAATGGAATAAATTTATGTAGATATAAGGTCACATTTAACAAATATAATTGTCTCACCGATAACAATCCACTTGTTCTGTATAAGTCAACTGTGGGGTATCTATAAGGTTTAAAATACATCACTTTTATTAGAGACCGCTGGGCTCTTTCCAGCTCAAGAAATTTAGTTTTTATGGCACCTCCCCAGATTGGTATGCAGTATGTAATCACTGATTGGGCTAATGCAACATAAACATTATTGAGTATCACAGGAGACATCACATGGCGTAGTGTCTTGAAAATCCATATCAACTTCCTTACACGTGTCATAATAGTAGCAATGTGTGAGTGCCATGTTAAACATTCGTCAATAATTATGCCCAAGTATCTTGTAGAGGGAACTTTTTTTATAATTTGACAGTTGCACTTTTGCGTATAGCGGCCCGCACACTCATGTATCCCAATCTCAAAATCAGCACCCGGTTTAGATCTCCGACTCGGGGAAAAACAGATATAGTTTGTTTTTGGTATATTTAGGGTCAGCAAATTAGCTTTTAGCCAGTCAACTATGACGGCGAGACCACGTTCAGCATTCTGGCGTACGGATTTCCAAGTTTCTCCATGGTAAACAATAGCTGTATCGTCCGCATAGGAGAAGATTTTCCCTCCGCTGCTCAGCAGGTTACTCAGTTCGTTAATGTACACCAGAAACAGCGTTGGGCCAAGCACACTCCCCTGCGGCACACCAAAAACAACATTTTCTTCTTCACTGTGAAGGTTTCCTATTTTAACTTGTTGAGTCCGACCTCGAAGATAGCTGTCAAAAAGACACAGAGCTGTACCTCTTATTCCTATCGCTTCAAGCCTCTGCACAAGGATGGGGACCGAAACGGTGTCAAAAGCTTTCTTTAGATCTAGGAATACTGTCATGCATTTATATCCTTTGTCTACCCTACCTACAATTTCAGTCGTCAGTGCTGCAATAGCGTCCTGTGATGAGCGTCCTGGTCTAAATCCATATTGCGAATCAGAAAGTATGTTATATTTATTCAAGTAGCTAATGAGTCTCCTATTTAATAGTTTTTCTATTATTTTTGAAATTGCAGGTAAGACAGATATGGGTCGGTAAGTGTTAACATCACTCGTGTCCCCCCCCTTGTGCACGGGCGTAATGATGGAACGCTTCAATGCTTTCGGAAATACTCTCGCTTCAAAACATTGATTGGCCAGTTGACTTATAAGAGGGACTACGAAGTCCCTAGATAATTTAAGGAAACCTATAGGTATATCGTCCCATCCGGATGCACTTCCCGAGTCAAGAGCCACGAGTATGCAGTCTAGTTCTGCTGGATCAGTCTCCAACAACACAAAAGAGGTGGTCTGTGATCGAGAATTGGAACTCCTGACTAAACCAGAATGAAGCCCTGCCGGAGTCATTATTTCTTCTGCTAGTGTTTTTCCAATTGTGACGAAAAATTGATTGACACGGCTTAAAGAATCTAAGGGATGTGGTGTGATTTGAAGAAGACATGCATTAGATGATTTGGGTTTTTTTAAATGAGTTAAATTATTAATATTTTGCCAAAGCTTTTTCGGATTTTTTATAGAACATGTAATTTGTTTTTAACCGACTTCAAAAAAAGGAGGAGGTTATCAATTCGACTGTATTTTTTTTTTTTTTTTTTTTTTTTTTTTTTTTTTTATGTTTGTTACCTCATAATAACCGACTGGGTGAACCGATTTTCATGATTCTTTTTTTATTTGAAAGCTGGTGCTTCCCGTGTGGTCCCATTGTCACCATTTCAATATCTGATGATGGGATCTTGTAGAAATCGGGGGAACTCTTCAATAAATAACAGCAGATTAACCGCGATTGTTGCTATAGCATATCTAAGCATTGTTTACACCATCACACAACATAATATCACGCCTGTACTCACTACAAAGGTTATAATTTTTTTTTATGATAATAATAATTACGCAATCGCACAACATAACATCACGTCTGTACCCTATAAACGCAGATGCAGCTTCCTGTCACTGATATTTACATAGCAAGTAGTGTTTATATGAATTTGATTGGGGTAGATATAACTAAAAAGTGAAAAATAAAAAATTTTATATATAAAAAAACAACCGACTTCCAAAAAAACACTACAAAGTGAAAAATAATTTTAATTTCGGAAGTCGGTGTCAAAAAACCAAAATGCGGAACCAACGACACCGACTTCCAAAATTAAAATTATTTTTCACTTTGTAGTGTTTTTTTGGAAGTCGGTTGTTTTTTTATATATAAAATTTTTTTTTATGATATTCTCTTTTTAATTTCTTAATCAGGTTGGAGCAGAACGTACGAAAGCGCTTATAGGTTAGTCTTATTATAATATTACATGGATCCTTTCTCGCCTGCAACTGCATTCTATTTCTAAGCCTGATACATCTCAGGGCCCCTGCAGATATCCAGGGCTTTAGAGTACGCTTGGAGCTGGTGACTAATTTAATTTGAGTGTTAAGAAGGAGAGCTGTTCTAATCACATCTATCATCCTGTCAGCAAAGGTATTTGGGTCGTTGTAAGTATTGAAAAGAGATGTATCTGCATTTACTAGGTATTGATATGCTTTTTCATAATTAGTAATAGTTGTAGTTTTATTATTGGATGTAGCTAGATATGTGTGGGATATAGTCAATAGTACCGTTAAGTGATCAGTTATAGATGTGTTCAGAATTGCCACAAATGCAGAATTTTTAGTTTTATCTAGCTTTAAGAGCATGTGATCAAGGCAGCTCTCCTGCCTAGTAGGCAGGCAGTGTCCCGGGAGAAAGCCGTGAACAGACAACATGTTTAAATAAGACAACCTATTTGCCCGCAATTGTGCTGCTTCTGACGGTTTTTCAATTAAGTTTATATTTATGTCTCCTGTAATGATAATGTTTTTGTGCGACTGGATAGTCTGTAGATGTTGATCTAGTGAATTAATAAAGTTATCCGCAGAGACATTAGATGGAGACCGGTAAATTCCAATTATAGTAAAATTAGAGATGGTTATTTGCACAGCGGAAGCATGAATAAGATTTATTTCATTTACCTGGGGTAAATGACGATTTTTAATGTAAGCCACAATACCGTCATTTTGATTGATGTGTCTAGTCGTAAGAAATGAAGTATAACTATTTAAATTTGGTATCGGTTTGTTAGAATTAAGTCTGCACTCAGTCAGGATCAAAATATCAACGTCAATCTTGATTTGAGATAATGTTACTACAAAGTCGTCAAAATTGCCATAAATGCTTCTTACGTTTTGAGTCAATACCGTCAAGTTATTATTATACGAGTATTGTTGCAGATAAGTAGATAACTGTTCAACATCTAAAGTTACAGAAATAGCAATTTCAGCATTGTCCAATTCCTGAAAAGTAAATATGTTACGATCCATTATTGAAAAGCGGACATGAATGGTGATTCTCCAAATTTACCTGGTTATAAAGATTTCCTGAGCAGTATAACTGTGAACAGCTATTATACTTGATTAAATGTATGTGATTATGTTTATAGACTAATGTTATTTTAAAAGTTGAGACTATTATTATTTTAATGAAGAGATGAGCATGAATGTGGTTGTGATATTCTGTATGAGTTTTATGTTGTAAAGGTATTGTGTAGAAACTATAAATTAGACCTATAATATACAAAGTAATGAACAGTACGAAAAACAATAGAATAAAAATTACATGACGTAATAGTCATGAACTCTGTAGCAAGTGGTGTATCTGAGTCTCGCTCTTGATGACAATAGCACGAGAATTTTCGTCTTTTTTTATTAGGATACGACCATGTGATGTCCAACAAAATTTATATTGCTTAGATTTTGACAAATCTCGGGCTAAAAAGAACAGGCGAGCGCCTTTCGACGTCAATTGCTCAGATAAAAATACAGGAGCCTCCGGGTTGTTTGTCGTTAGTCCAAGGTATTTTGCTTGAAGTTTGGTCTTGTTCCTGTTGTTATAAGACTTCGAACTCTTTAATAGGTTGGTTTTTAAAACAGTAGAACCTAGATCCACAATTATGGGGGTGTTTGAAAACCCTTCCTTCTTAACTGGCATTCTGTAAATGTTTATTTTATTTAATAATATTAATGTTTATTATAGAGCTTGCTAAATATTTATTACAAAAATAGCTATGCAGAAGCGCCAATGTATTGTGGTAGCGTTTACCCTGACATTATGAAATAGATCGAATTGTATATTGTATGGGGTCTCTTGTGCTGCAATATATCATTTTTTTCATTTAATAAAGTTATTCAGTGCTTTCTAGTGGGAGGGACTTATGGCTAAGTTTTAACAGTAGCACGGGTCGATCGATCAAGTTAAGCTACGCTTGCCGCGGTTGGTCCGTAGATGGGTGACCATCTTTATGTACGTAAGACCCCTTCGTGCCTCGGAAAGCACGTTAAGCTGTTGGTCCCGGCTGTCATTCGTGGATCTTTGACAGTCGTTACTTCGACAAGTTGTCAGAAGCCCGAAAGTCTGACAACCAGTATTACCAAGGGGTATCGTATTACCTAGATACTGGGTTGTGGAGGTCAGATAGGCAGTCGCTCCTTGTAAAATACTGGTATTATAATACAACCACAACATAGTTGGGAAAAGGCTCGGCAGATGATGATTCAGTGTTTTCTAGTATGAAAGAAGTCAGCATCTTCACTTTGTATTATAAAAAAATCTCTCGTGAGCGAAAACAGAAAATATTTTTTTTTTTCCTTCCTCGGACCTTAATGATATACCGTACTAGCGGGGTCGAACCTATCTTTAAATTTCCTTTAGCTAAACTGCAATGCAGCATCAATAGTCTGTTTTATGTAGGTAACTAGTGACCTACTTCGTAACGAATTTTAGGGTGTGCGTTGAAAACTGCAAACCTATTCTATAAAAATCTCACCGCGAAGTGAGCATGAAGTGAGCAGTCAATAGTGGCAATCCCTAGACTCAGGTGGAAAGCTCACTTGAAGCTCTCTTTGTCTAAGCTATCACAGTGATATTTTCAAAGAATAGATCGGCTGGTGTTCTTCTTGCAATGCACATAATTTTTATATCAGTAATAAGTCCACTTACTTATTTCACAAGGGAATGACTGTCGTTGTGATATGAACTATACTGAAATTGCAATATATTTTTATAGTCAAGGAGTTGCAGTAGCTATCTCGATGAAAGAAACATAAAGGGCAGTTTGTTTTTATACCCACACAATAAATGTTCGGGGTCACGTTTAATATACGGAACGGAAGGGCATACAACCGGGTCTGATACATAAAGGGATCTACTGCAATATAGTTCACAATATTGCTCAAGGCAGTTGGATACGACTATCCACAGTACAAATAGTTTTACCCGCTTTCCTTTTAGCGCGTTTTAATTTATAGCTATATCGAGATGCAATGGTTTGTTGTGCTAGGTACCTATGTGATGTGAAGGACTAAGGAGTATCAGAACATGTGACAAGGGAAGTGTTATTATGAATGTGGATCGGAATAAGAAATGACCTGATCAAAAAAAAAGTCGCATGAATTGTTTAGATGATCATAATTTTATAGCTTAATGAAAGACATACTGCACCGATTCTAAACAAATTCAAAAACCAAATGGCATGAGGATAGTGATGATATTAAAAGTTAACATGTGTTTGGATCGTAATGTACGAAGTATCGTAAATGTACATCTTAAAATATAGCCCTTGTTTTATAGCCCTCGTGAGGGTTTCTAGTAAAAGTTTTAACAAAGCAAATACAGTTTTTAATGTTCTACGTTGGTAAGTATCCTTAGCAAATGTTTAATGACCACTATTATACAGCGTACAACTACATATAAAATGCACCCTTTGTACGAATACCCGGTGGTCAGGTTTCGTTCACTTTTATTATTTCTGCAAGTTTAATAAAAGGTACAGACGCCAGCACATCAAGCTACCTGAAACTGTCAAAGTTTCCCAATCTACATTAAACCGAATGCTTTAGCGATAAAGTTGAAAATCTATTAAAGAAATCTGACAGATTGTAGTAGCTTGATGTGCTGGCGTTTGTACTATGTCTGTACCTTAATATACTTAATCAATTTTTTTATGAATTTTAACATATTTACAGAGATAAGTTTTTATGGAACTAATTAGATTGATTCATTGAAGAATATTCGAATGTTATTGTTTTTATAAAATACTGTTTTGGTTACTAACACCATTAACAAAATAATTAAATGTACAGTATTGTAACCACAGTCACATGGGAGATAGAAACGATATGTTATTTCAGCCATAATAAACTTTATGTGTCATCTTCATTCTCCTGCCTCATCCCAATTTCTTTGGGGTCAGCGCAACATGTATTTTTCATCCATACTTTTCTATTACTTGACAACCAGTCGTACCAAGGAGATACCCCTTGGTAGGACTGGTTGTCCTAGTATTGTGAAAAAAAATCGTATTGTGTTGTATTGTATTGTATTATCCAGTAACTGGGTCGTAAAATACTGTTACTCAGCTGCATCCGCTTAGATTGGAAGCCGACCCCAACATAGTTGGGAAAAGGCTGGGCAGATGATATTGATGATGACTTCTCTATTAGTCGTCATCTCGGTAGTCACCCCCTTTCTAACTATATATTGTCATCATTCACACAGTCCATCCATCGTTTCTTTGGTCGTCCCCTACTCTTACAGCCATCGGCATTCATACTCAAACCTTTCCTGCCGACATTATCCTCATTCCTTCGTATCATATGTCCATACTATGGCAACCGACTTCCTTCCTACTTTTCAGTTACTGGTGCCACTTTCAGACTTCCCCTTATGTAATAATTTCTTATTCTATCCATTCGTGTAACACCACACGGCCCTCTTAGCATTCTTATCTCAGCTGCATGCAATTTCCTTTCATTGCCTGTACGAGTATAAACTTTATACAGTATGATATTGATAATTTACAAAAATATTGTTAATTAGTTAATATTTTTTGGTCACAGCACCATCCACGAGCACAGCGACCATTAGCTCCATAGGGGATACTTCAGATGCTCTATCTCTCATCTCTTGAACAGAAGGCACAATTCCTAAAATTTGGAAATCTGCATTCATTGCGCAATTTTTTAAAAAAGGTGATAAGTCACTCGTAAATTACTCTCAATATTTCAAAGCTATTCCTATTCTTCTAAGTGCTCGAGCGCGTTGTTTACATTGCAGTTTATTCACCCTTAGAATGTGACTTTTGTGATGACCAGCATGGTTTTCTTCGTAAGCGATCCACTAACCTTATTCTTTGCAACGAATTTATCTCTGGAGCTATGGAGCAACGTGCACAAGTTGATGTTATTTATGCGGATTACAGTAAATGTTTTGACCGCACATACCATAAGGTACTTTTACGTTAACTTTCTTTAGGTGGAATTCACGGTAAACTATATCGATAGGTTTCCTCCTACCTTGAAAACAGATCACAAGCAGTAGTATTGCAGAGTTTTACATCCAGTTGGAATCTTATACCATCTGGAATTCCTCAGGAATCAATTTTGGGGCCTTCTTATATTTAATTTATTTATAGTAGATATGTCGGTTACTCCGGTTCTTTTCCGGATAATTTAATTCCTGATTTTATCCTTCAAAGAAACTCCAAGCATAGCTCGCTCCATAGCGCGCTGAGCGACCTTGAATTTGTGGATTAGCCCGACCGTCAGTGTCCACGTTTCAGCACCGTATGTCATGACGGGCAGGACGCACTGGTTGAAGACCTTAGTCTTCAAGCAGTGAGGGATAGGCGACGAGAAGACTTGACGAAGCTTTCCAAATGCTGCCCAACCCAACTGGATCCTTCTGTCGGCCTCTTTCTCAAAGTTGAAGCGTAGTGTGGGACGCCCCCCAGCTAGATGGACGGACGACCTAAAGAAGGTGGCTGGGGTAGACTGGATGCGGAAGGCGGAGGACAGGGTGTTGTAGCGCAGTCTGGGAGAGGCCTATGTCCAGCAGTGTACTGCGATAGGCTGAGTTGATAGTAGATATTAAACAAATATTTTATTAACTTGTAAATTCTATTATACGCTGATAAAAAAAAATACTTTCTAATAACTTATACACGGCAAAATAAGACAATTTGTTCAGGGTACGCTTTGAACAACCGAGCAATCACTAAGGTGAACAGTATTAGGTACTTGGTCGTTATCCAAGTCAGTAAACTTGTATTTGAAATGCATATTAATGAAATTGAATTGGATCGTTGTTAAGAAAGCGTCCAAGTCCCCAGATTTCATTATAAGGTCATCTACTCGTACTTGCTTTAGCTCTCTATAATCACTCAAAGTTCTATGCTGTTCATACGTACGCTGCTAGTTAGAATTCACCTACAATATGATGTGTAGGTATAAGTCCAGTTTATATTCTGGACTTATACCTACACATCATATACAGAAAATTTTTTTAACATATCTAGATTATAGGACAAGGCAATGCTCAATGGATTGCACTCATCGTGGCAAAAGGTACCATTTCGTACCGCTGGAAAACAGACGCTATGTTAATGATATAACTTTACTGTTAAATATCGCCAATAGATCCACCGATTGTTCCCAACTCTTGTCAAAATTATCCTCATAAATTAACCCATCACGTAAGTTTCAGGCAGCGGTCACACCTTCACGTTCCATTTGCTTCAACAAACTACCGACGGAATGCCTACTTCTCACGCAGCGCAGCTAACTTCAATAATTTAATCTTCCCTCTTACTTAGATGTTGATTTATTCAGAACTAATCAAAACACATTAAGACAAACTATAAGTAAGGAATACCTTTGTAAAGACCGCAATACCATTACTCCTAATTAAAGCACAAGTAATTGGATTTTGTTTTATTCTTTGTTTTTATTCTAGTTGTAAGTATGTTTTGTCTTAAAAAGAATTTGTTTTGTTTTTGTTTGTAGAAAGATGAATTAGTTTTGTTTTATTTGTTGAAGATTCTATTTCATATATTATTTTTGCGTGTATTTTTTATTTTAACTTTAGATACATAGTTTTTTATTTCTTTTAACTTTAGATACATAGTTTTTAATTTGTGGAAGCTTTTAAATAGCAACTGTAAGCGCTAATTGTAGATTGTTTGGATAATAGTCTGTAAGCTTTCTGAAGAATAAATAAATAATACTTACAGATTTAAAATAAATAAAATTGAGGAAAATGAAATGCAAAAAAAGCGTGAACCGGGTGAACGAAGGAACAAATAAATGTAGACACTTGGTTTTTATAACTTTTACTACAAGATATTGTACCCAGCACGTCACGCTAGGTGGAAGGACAGTCGCATTATAAATAAAACCCCTTCTTTTTCTATTCATGCCTAAACTGTCAAACCAATTCTGCGAGGAGCTTGGGAACCCAGCCGCGGAATATTTATAGAGGACTTCGCAGAAATGGAATATTTACGCTGATAAAACCGAACGAAAGCGTAGTAGCCCTGCCCTAGCCATTCATATTTATATTTCTAAAGTCAAGGAGAATTTTGTATTGAATGATTCATTAACATTTTGCATTCCAATTTCATAACTATTATACTTTAGCCTCGTCCTCGAGATTAGCATTGTACACTTGTAATGTCACAGAAAATAAATCATTTATCATTTACCTCCCATGCACTTTAGTTTAAACCTCTTTAAGTTTTTTTTAAGACGGATGCCTTATTTTCGCTATCAGTTTGCCGTCAATGCTTCATTCACATTTTAGTGCTCGGCAATGGGGGAAAATAATGGTGGAATATAATTAAATTTTGTGCAATAATGATTGCGCACAAAATATAATTATGTTGTTTATTTACGACTATTAGCGTCGCGGTTTCACCCCGCGGTTTCACCCGCGTAAGTTTCGATGCTGTGAGAATATCGGGGATAAAAAGTATTCTATGTGTTAATCCTGGTTATAAACTATCTGTGTACCAAATATTATCCAAATCCGCTCAGTAGCGTAACAAACATTCAAACATCTTCACAAACTGTCACATTTATAATATTAGTAGGATAGGATGTACGTCGTTTTCTCGTTATAAAACTATTAAATTATAAATTGGTATTATGCCGAAGAGGATGCATTTGCATAGAAACTCCATTGATCACATCAAGAAGGAACTATAAGGAAGTTGGATACTACACTATGTCAAGATGAACTTATTCATCTTGACATAGAGTGGGTTCTGAGATTACGCTTTTCAAGAAGTATATAAACATCTTTGATACTCCAAGCTTAGACATTCTTGCAAATTAAGGTTAGTCTAATGTCTGAAATATAGTTCATGGCATGTCAGAATTCCGTTGTCTGTTATTAACCGCTATTACAGTGAATTGGTCAGCTTATTTTTTTGTTACAGTGTTACCTACACAAACTATTAAATAAATCCAAAAAAAATGATGTATTTACCTCTTGTAGACCTAATACCTTCATAATATCTCTCAGAGAGCAGAACACTTGCTCTTGATCCAAGTAAATAATTCATTCCCTCTCACTCCAGCAGTCACTGGCAGATGCCAGTTGTCGCTGTGGCCAGCTTGTTATTCGGGCAACTTTATTTTCGAAGTGCCTCCCTTTACCATAGATTTGATGTTGACATCATGCTTAAATAGATAATTTAACAATAATAAGTTATTATTATTAGTTAAATACGTAGTGGGTTCATGGCCAACTTGAGAGTGCTTGTGAACACCTGTCTGAGATATATTAATACACAATAAGATAAGATTTTTTTTTATTTTAACATTTATGTACACATACATAAACACAAACACAAACAAGAAAAACAGAACAGAAAAAAAGATACAAAGGTGATGCTTATTTCATAAGAAATCTCTTCCAGCATGCCTGCGATAGGACCATAGATAGAGAGATGTAGACAGCGTTATTGCAGCGTTTATTTATTTTGTCCAAAACGTGAGTATACACACATGGCATGCAAGAAAGATAAACTAAATCAGCCATGTTCTGCCTCAACGGCGACGGCATTCTCAGAAATATGTGTTTCGTTTATCTTTATATTGCTGGCGTTATTCATCTCTCTCACTCGTGCGGTCTGGCAATAAGAAAACAATGTTTATTTTTTTTGGGTTCGCATCACACTATATTATTTGCAATTACATAAGTATATTTTACCTAAAATTATGTAATCATTAGTTATTTGTTACAGTTTTATTAAAATTACTCAGGTTGTTTCTATTCTAAAGATATCTTACAGTCACTTTCCCGTATAAAGCATATTCCTGTTTGATATGTTTTGTATTGCTGTTTGGTATGTTTGTTTGTTAGATAGATTAAATAACTATTTACGTGCATATAAACATAATAGGGCTTGTTATTTAGATACTATGTATGACTGGTCAAAGATTAAAATATTTGTTTAATTTAATAAGAGCTTTTTGTTTTGCATTTTCCTTGACATTACTATTTCAATCAAAATTGAACGTTAAAACTAATTCAATCGTTTGTTAAATTAATTATGTTAGTTTTAGTTCTTAATTGTCAATCTTACTAAAATGTTTGCCAACACTAGGTAGGTAGGTATATGACTAGGTACTATACACACAGAACAACAATACGAGAACAGAGTCAATAATACATGTAACACTTCTCTTTAAACGGTAAAACCTTTACCTAAATGTAATAAAAAATTCAAAGTCAAATTAACGTGGGCCCATCGCTACAAGCGGTGCCTTGTGAGAGTACCACTACTTGATACTTCGTCGATTTGTTGGAAATTCGGGTTCATTCGCGTTTGAACTCACAACACTTCACACACAGGTAGGTACTTCACTCTGGCAAATTGATTCGATTGCCAACAAACCGAACTTGATTCGAAACTGGATAGTCTGTGTGCTTTCTCTTTTTGTAGGTACGGTCGGGGAAACTAATTGTTTATCATACTGACGCACTCCGTCAATTTTCATTGACCTATTATTTTATTATATACATAGTTCCCACTTATAGAATAAAATAAATAGTATTACAACGATTTATCACCTAACAAGAAAGGCTTATAAGATTTCTCTAGTTGAATGGCTCTATAATCTAAAGCAACTGAGGCTTTACTAACTAATCCAAAATAGTCCAACCCGCTAATTTTATTACACATTCATATTAGATCACCAGCCGTGCGATTCTGTAACCATCTCACCGTGAAAGCTTGGGTGAAGTGAGCGTGGAGTGAGCTGTCATTCGCTAGGGATTAACACTATTAACTGCTCACTTCACTTATGACTTCACGGTGAGATTTTTACAGAATCGACCGGCTGTTTTCCGTTTACTTCTCTTTTTGTTTTATTGTTTGTAATCTGTGTGTTTATCATTGATTTTATGCTATGCCCTATATCCCCTCACATTTACCAAATAACTAATTATTTTCACATATCGTGTGGTGGGACCCTGGTGATCTGCTACAGATACAGGTATTCCTAGTGCTATACAGGTATTCCTAGTTCTAAGCTTGTCTAAATTTTTATGGTCATTGTTTGTGAATGAAAAAATTAATTATTTTGAATTTGGGTTTGAATTTTGAATAATACAGCGAGAAAATACTGTCGGAGATTAAACCAGAAAGAAAACAGGCGAGAGCGTTTCTATACGAGAAAGACCACACGCATTTCCTCTTAAGAAGCCTGAGATAAAGTTACGTTTATTATTGTCACAAAGAAACAAAGTTACGTTTATTATTGTCACAAAGATCGAAAGAAAATTGTACGAAACGAACCTTAGCGGTCGTTCAGACACGCGAAAAATGCGCGGTTAATTGGCGCGAACCGTGCGGTAACGTTAGAACCAATATGAAGAGCTCGTATAAATAAAGAACCGTTGCGAGAATTTCACCAAGTATAAGCGCACGCTTAACTAAAAATTGATTTATTTTCAAGTGTCTCGTTAAGTACGATGGTTGAACACAGGCAACCCAATGAACGCTTACTATATTTAATTTCCTGCTGATATCTCACATACGCCATAAACACTACACGTTGTTCGTTGCCACAAGCAGTTTAGTGTACCCAGGGTTCGCAGTAAAGCTGTATGAATAAGCAGAATGTTGCTGCTTCACATCCTCGTCACCAAATCCCCTTATAGGTACAATAAGCCCTAAACTGTTTGCAGTGAGACCAAGGCTTAAGCCCTACGTCTAAAATATCTACAGCATATATCAGAATGGTGTGGTTATACTTCAGGGTGTGGTACAGACTATCAAACTGTTTTGATTCTCTATGGGACCAAAATAGTAATCGCGAAAAAAATATCAACTGTGCCATACAAGACTTCAATATCTACTCGACACACAAAGGAGACGGGGATTTCTGGGCCTGATTGTTATAAGTTGAGATATGGTTTAAAAAAAAGGGTTTTTCTACTTCAAAATGTGAAAAATCAACCCAATTTACTATCTGGAAATTGTGAAGTTTAAGTTAAGGTTACGAATAAAATGGAATATCAATTCACCTGGCAGAGATTAACTAAGACTATTTAAAAAGCTTTTACCTGGTTAAATCAGGTCAGTTAGGGAATGAGAAGGAGGCAATACTAAAATATTATTGTAACTGCATTGTAGGCAAACGGACTGTAGGCTGCTGATACTGCTGCCAGAAAGATAATAGGTAGATAATAACATAATAATCACCTCGTCTAGAATTCCTCCTCATGTATAACCTCACCTAGAATTTTAAATCATAATGAGGTGTGTCAAGGAGGGGCCCGTGGCTAAATAATAACAGCCGCACAGGTCGATCGATCAGGTTAAGCTACGCTTACCACGGTTGATCTGTGGATGGGTGACCATCTTTACATACCGAGATCCCTCCGTGCCTCGGAAAGCACGTTAAGTCGTTGGTCCCGACCGTCATTCGTATATCTTTGACAGTCGTTACGGGTAGTCAGAAGCCCGACAGTCTGACAACCAGTCTTACCAAGGGGTATCGTATTACCCAGTAACTGGGTTGTGGAGATCAGATAGGCAGTCGCTCCATGTAAAATACTGGTATTCAGCTGCATCCGGTTAGACTGGAAGCCGACTCCAACACAGTTGCGAAAAGGCTAGGCAGATGAATGTGGTGTGTCAAAGCTGAAATGTAAAAATGTCAACTAACTTTTGGAGGCATCTTCGAAAGTCTGAAAAGTTTGTCTGCTCAGCAAAGTAAATAACGCAATGAATGTTCTTGAACAGTCGAAATGAAAGCCTGTGCTACTGATAGTGTGTTTCTCAATCACCCCGCAAGCCTAAGATTGTATGAAAGCGTATCCGTCTCCTTTATGGGACGGCTGATTATTTCTGATAAGTACAAGCTGTATATTCAGCTCTCTACTCATACAAAAAACATTAATTCAATTACCCTATTAAGTAGATACCTGAATACACGAATATACATAACAATATTAATGTATTAACGTAGGTTATTGTACAAACAACGGTTACTATGAGCAGGTCCCCAAAATCAGGCCGCCTAGTTTGGGTCGGATCGAAAATATATTTATAGATTACAACTTTCGCCATTAACATCATTTTCATGGTTTGGTTGTGATTTATAACAGGATTTTTCTGGTTAAAATTAACATAACATATTAACTAGTTCATTACTGGGTATATTGAGTGTAGTGGTCCAAGTACGTAGAACTCGCGCGGGAGCGCGTTTCCTGCACACCGGAGCAACTGCAAGAGCCGGCAGCAGTCGTGGACGCGTCGTCCGACGCGTCGGGTGTCGTTGTCACTAATAGGAACTATGGACAGGTCCTCTATTTCAACTCTTTCGCAACTTGTCCCTTGTAAGATCACTACATAGTATAAAACAAAGTCGCTTCCCTGTCTGTCTGTCCCTATATATGCTTAGATCTTTAAAACTCCTCAACGGATTTTGATGCGGTTTTTTTTTAATAGATAGAGTGATTCAAGAGAAAGGTTTATATGTATAATACATGCATAATATAGTAGAGGAACACTGATAATTTTTCAACACTGATATTTCAATAACAGATTATCACGACTTTTTTAGTGATGTATATATTCCACAAACTATATTATTTGTGATAAACGTTTACAGCCATTAACATTTACAGAAACATTACAGACTGTTTCATATTTCAGCATCTATTTCCAAATTATTCATGAGAATTTTTATTTCGTCTGTGATATTTTTATCCTGCCTTGGGTAGGTATTAGTTGACTTGATATTTTAGGTAAAGACTAGTCGATACTATAATAATACTAAACAAATTATACAATACCTGTCTTTCGTTTTTACAATCTTTTTAATTTCGTACGTCGTAACCTACGTTCCTTTTTCTATTATACCAACAAATCACTTTTTGATGGGGCATTTGTAATAAAAAGCTAAATTCGTAACATGCTTTCAAGCAAGTTTGGGTATCGCACAGATACACACACAGATACTGTTATACTGGAACAGACTTACAAGTTTGTTACGTCTTAATAACTAAGTTTATACAAACTAGCAACAAAATCTTGGTAACAGACAGGAACTATATAATAACTTCCGTTCTGTACCTCTTTTATAGTATTATAAGATGCTTGAACTTTGTCCGGTACATAGCCGACAGCGGACATGGCTCTTTCATTCTCTTTTTATCGAACAAGTTTTGTACTGAGCGAATCATTTTCGCAGTCCGCCCCTTAACCAGTTCGAACGCGTCGTTTAATACTGACACCCAGTTTCTTAATTTAGAATGTGAAATTGAGAACTTGTTAAACTCTTAAAACACTTAGGCATTCGATACTTAGGATAAAAGCCCGTGAGAGCAAAATTTATTTGCAAAAACGTAAGAAATTTTTAATTTCACCGGCTGCTTTGATGGAATCACCTTAAGTTATGCTAAAGTAGAGTGACAAGTTCTCAAATTTATCAATTTAGAAACTGGATGTAAGTATACTAAGACTTCACAAAATGGGTCACGAGCGAAGTAAATCTTTGTTGGCCCAAATATTTGCGTAATTATATTTGGCAGTTTTATTGAAGCTGTGGCTGCGTGATTGTGGGTCGCGGGGCTATTCCCGCGGGATTATTTGTCTAACTGTTTGTGAAAGTCAAATTTGCGTACATTGCTAAAACTCTTAACAATAAAAAAACACTAAATTACTACGACCAAATCGCCATTAGAAGCCAAACCAAACGCTTATTGTACACTGTAGATAAGCCATTCTGCATTACGTCGACGCTTCGACGTAATGCAGAATGGCTTATCTAGGGTAGCAGTTTTGTTAAACGGCACGCAATAGCAATCCAGCTAACGTTGTTCAGCTGTTTTACATAACGGAGCTGTTTTTTAAAACAGCGGATTCGACAATCCATCTGGGAAATATCCAATATGCATAATATATAAACAGACGCATTGAGAACTTCCTCCTTTTTTGAAGTCTGTTTAACGTGCACGATCTGTAATAATAAGTTATAAGAAACATTCATGCTTAGCAAACAAAGTAATCAAATTTTCTTGTTCCTTAAGCTATCAAAAGAAAGAAAAACACAAGTCATCAAAGTAATTTACCTTATTAATTTTGGATAACCTTTTATGATATTCAAGAGAGGAAAACGGTTTAGTTGGGAAATCAATTCAATGGGAAACAATCAAGTGACTCATGTGTATCTTCCTAAAGTCCATAACCGCAAATATTCATGTTAGTCTACCCTCCTGAGTCCCTGAGGTTATTATAACGGACAAATTATCGTATGTCATAAAGTCCTGATATATATAAGTCCTAATATACATTTGTAATAACCGGACGACCATTACACACATATTAGTTTTTCGTTTAAAAATCGGCGCTGCTACACCTGATTTAGTCAACCAATGAGAATTCCAATGTTGTATAATCTCAGGACTTAGGGCCATCTCCCATTTTGTCCGTTACCTAAATGTAATAAAAAAATCAACGTCAAATTAACGTGGGCCCATCGCTACAAGCGGTGCCTTGTGAGAGTACCTACCACTACTTGATACTTCGTCGATTTGTTGGAAATTCGGGTTCATTCGCGTTTGAACTCACAGCACTTCACACACAGGTAGGTACTTCACTCTGGTAAATTGATTCGATTGCTAACAAACCGAACTTGATTCGAAACTGGACAGTCTGTGTGCTTTCTCTTTTTGTAGGTACAGTCGGGGAAACTAATTGTTTATCATACTGACGCACTCCGTCAATTTTCATTGACCTATTATTTTATTATATACATAGTTCCCACTTATAGAATAAAATAAATAGTATTACAACGATTTATCACCTAACAAGAAAGGCTTATAAGATTTCTCTAGTTGAATGGCTCTATAATCTAAAGCAACTGAGGCTTTACTAACTAATCCAAAATAGTCCAACCCGCTAATTTTATTACACATTCATATTAGATCACCAGCCGTGCGATTCTGTAACCATCTCACCGTGAAAGCTTGGGTGAAGTGAGCGTGGAGTGAGCTGTCATTCGCTAGGGATTAACACTATTAACTGCTCACTTCACTTATGACTTCACGGTGAGATTTTTACAGAATCGACCGGCTGTTTTCCGTTTACTTCTCTTTTTGTTTTATTGTTTGTAATCTGTGTGTTTATCATTGATTTTATGCTATGCCCTATATCCCCTCACATTTACCAAATAACTAATTATTTTCACATATCGTGTGGTGGGACCCTGGTGATCTGCTACAGATACAGGTATTCCTAGTGCTATACAGGTATTCCTAGTTCTAAGCTTGTCTAAATTTTTATGGTCATTGTTTGTGAATGAAAAAATTAATTATTTTGAATTTGGGTTTGAATTTTGAATAATACAGCGAGAAAATACTGTCGGAGATTAAACCAGAAAGAAAACAGGCGAGAGCGTTTCTATACGAGAAAGACCACACGCATTTCCTCTTAAGAAGCCTGAGATAAAGTTACGTTTATTATTGTCACAAAGAAACAAAGTTACGTTTATTATTGTCACAAAGATCGAAAGAAAATTGTACGAAACGAACCTTAGCGGTCGTTCAGACACGCGAAAAATGCGCGGTTAATTGGCGCGAACCGTGCGGTAACGTTAGAACCAATATGAAGAGCTCGTTTAAATAAAGAAGTATAAGCGCACGCTTAACTAAAAATTGATTTATTTTCAAGTGTCTCGTTAAGTACGATGGTTGAACACAGGCAACCCAATGAACGCTTACTATATTTAATTTCCTGCTGATATCTCACATACGCCATAAACACTACACGTTGTTCGTTGCCACAAGCAGTTTAGTGTACCCAGGGTTCGCAGTAAAGCTGTATGAATAAGCAGAATGTTGCTGCTTCACATCCTCGTCACCAAATCCCCTTATAGGTACAATAAGCCCTAAACTGTTTGCAGTGAGACCAAGGCTTAAGCCCTACGTCTAAAATATCTACAGCATATATCAGAATGGTGTGGTTATACTTCAGGGTGTGGTACAGACTATCAAACTGTTTTGATTCTCTATGGGACCAAAATAGTAATCGCGAAAAAAATATCAACTGTGCCATACAAGACTTCAATATCTACTCGACACACAAAGGAGACGGGGATTTCTGGGCCTGATTGTTATAAGTTGAGATATGGTTTAAAAAAAATGGTTTTTCTACTTCAAAATGTGAAAAATCAACCCAATTTACTATCTGGAAATTGTGAAGTTTAAGTTAAGGTTACGAATAAAATGGAATATCAATTCACCTGGCAGAGATTAACTAAGACTATTTAAAAAGCTTTTACCTGGTTAAATCAGGTCAGTTAGGGAATGAGAAGGAGGCAATACTAAAATATTATTGTAACTGCATTGTAGGCAAACGGACTGTAGGCTGCTGATACTGCTGCCAGAAAGATAATAGGTAGATAATAACATAATAATCACCTCGTCTAGAATTCCTCCTCATGTATAACCTCACATAGAATTTTAAATCATAATGAGGTGTGTCAAGGAGGGGCCCGTGGCTAAATAATAACAGCCGCACAGGTCGATCGATCAGGTTAAGCTACGCTTACCACGGTTGATCTGTGGATGGGTGACCATCTTTACATACCGAGATCCCTCCGTGCCTCGGAAAGCACGTTAAGTCGTTGGTCCCGGCTGTCATTCGTATATCTTTGACAGTCGTTACGGGTAGTCAGAAGCCCGACAGTCTGACAACCAGTCTTACCAAGGGGTATCGTATTACCCAGTAATTGGGTTGTGGAGATCAGATAGGCAGTCGCTCCATGTAAAATACTGGTATTCAGCTGCATCCGGTTAGACTGGAAGCCGACTCCAACATAGTTGCGAAAAGGCTAGTCAGATGAATGTGGTGTGTCAAAGCTGAAATGTAAAAATGTCAACTAACTTTTGGAGGCATCTTCGAAAGTCTGAAAAGTTTGTCTGCTCAGCAAAGTAAATAACGCAATGAATGTTCTTGAACAGTCGAAATGAAAGCCTGTGCTACTGATAGAGTGTTTCTCAATCACCCCGCAAGCCTAAGATTGTATGAAAGCGTATCCGTCTCCTTTATGGGACGGCTGATTATTTCTGATAAGTACAAGCTGTATATTCAGCTCTCTACTCATACAAAAAACATTAATTCAATTACCCTATTAAGTAGATACCTGAATACACGAATATACATAACAATATTAATGTATTAACGTAGGTTATTGTACAAACAACGGTTACTATGAGCAGGTCCCCAAAATACAGGCCGCCTAGTTTGGGTCGGATCGAAAATATATTTATAGATTACAACTTTCGCCATTAACATCATTTTCATGGTTTGGTTGTGATTTATAACAGGATTTTTCTGGTAAAAATTAACATAACATATTAACTAGTTCATTACTGGGTATATTGAGTGTAGTGGTCCAAGTACGTAGAACTCGCGCGGGAGCGCGTTTCCTGCACACCGGAGCAACTGCAAGCGTCGGCAGCAGTCGTGGACGCGTCGTCCGACGCGTCGGGTGTCGTTGTCACTAATAGGAACTATGGACAGGTCCTCTATTTCAAATCTTTCGCAACTTGTCCCTTGTAAGATAATGAATAAAACTGAGATATTTACAACAGTAGCTGCCGATATTTCAATAACAGATTATCACGACTTTTTTAGTGATGTATATGTCGCAGGGATATGATAAAAACAGGGATTTGCCCAAATCCCTAAGGGATTTGATCAAATCACGGAGGATGTTAAAATAACAACAAGTTTTTATCATTTCCCTAAGCAAATCTGGTGATTTGACAAATCCCACTAAAGAAATCTAGTGATTTGAACAAATCCCTAAATTGGTTCAGTGAAATGACAAAAATAACTTTTGTGGCAAGAGCGAGCGAAGCGAGCTCGTGACTTGGGGCACCCCGACACGGACAGGTTAGGTCCGAAGGGGATGACGGGGGCTCAAGTGAGCGAGCGGAGCGAGCGAACGAGCCCCCGTAATCCTCTTCGTGTTAGGTTCCTTTAAGCCCTGCAGACAGAAATAGGGGCCCCGCGAAGCGGGGCTCCGTCGACTACGCCTTATTATTATGCTCATTTTTTATTTTAAGTAACTCAAATTAATGTTTGTAAGATACTATTCACTGACAAGCAAGTGCGAGCGCGACGTAAACAAGAACTGGACATGTTTTATTATCATTTCACTGAATCAATTTAGGGATTTGTTCAAATCACTAGATTTCTTTAGTGGGATTTGTCAAATCACTAGATTTGCTTAGGGAAATGATAAAAACGTGTTGTTATTTTAACATCCTCCGTGATTTGATCAAATCCCTTAGAGATTTGGGCAAATCCCTGTTTTTATCATATCCCTACGACATATACAGAGTGGCTCATTCAGAGCGGTCAGTATGGGAAAGTCTGAAACTATAAGATATACGAAGATCTGTTCTTAGGAACCATGTCATCGATTTTAATAACAAGAAAAACTGCATTCATACATTTAAAAAAAAACCTGTACTCAGCTCGGGAATCGAACCCGGTCGTTTTGAAAAAAAAAACTAACACTATTTCTATTTAGATATCGATTGTGTAGGTCTTAAGCAGTAAATGTTTCTATGGAACATGATGTCTAAAATGAATAAAAGGCATTGTTTTCACATACTTTTATTTATTTTAGTAGGTGTTCAAACACTTTTCCCAGAAATGGATTGGTACGAACGGCCCTATCAAATGGCCCGCGAGGTCGCCCGATTTAACGCCTCTAGACTATTTCTTGTGGGGTTATGTTAAGGATGAAGTATACAAAACAAGCTATGACACCGTTGAAGACTTAAAAGCAGCCATAGATTCAATTTTAACGCAAATTCACCACATGAAGATACAAAATGCAATAGTAAGATCGTTACCTAAACGTGTTGAATATTGTATTGAAAAAAACGGTGGTCACTTCGAACACCTACTAAAATAAATAAAAGTATGTGAAAACAATGCCTTTTATTCATTTTAGACAGTATGTTCCATAGAAACATTTACTGCTTAAGACCTACACAATCGATATCTAAATAGAAATAGTGTTAGTTTTGTTTTTCAAAACGACCGGGTTCGATTCCCGAGCTGAGTACAGGTTTTTTTTAAAATGTATGAATGCAGTTTTTCTTGTTATTAAAATCGATGACATGGTTCCTAAGAACAGATCTTCGTATATCTTATAGTTTCAGACTTTCCCATACTGACCGCTCTGAATGAGCCACCCTGTATATTCCACAAACTATATTATTTGTGATAAACGTTTACAGCCATTAACATTTACAGAAACATTACAGACTGTTTCATATTTCAGCATCTATTTCCAAATTATTCATGAGAATTTTTATTTCGTCTGTGATATTTTTATCCTGCCTTGGGTAGGTAGGTATTAGTTGACTTGATACTTTAGGTAAAGACTGGTTGATAGTATAATAATACTAAACAAATTATACAATACCCGTCTTTCGTTTTTACAATCTTTTTAATTTCGTACGTCGTAACCTACGTTCCTTTTTCTATTATACCAACAAATCACTTTTTGATGGGGTATTTGCAATAAAAAGCTAAATTCGTAACATGCTTTCAAGCAAGTTTGGGTATCGCACAGATACACACACAGATACTGTTATACTGGAACAGACTTACAAGTTTGTTACGTCTTAATAACTAAGTTTATACAAACTAGCAACAAAATCTTGGTAACAGACAGGAACTATATAATAACTTCCGTTCTGTACCTCTTTTATAGTATTATAAGATGCTTGAACTTTGTCCGGTACATAGCCGACAGCGGACATGGCTCTTTCATTCTCTTTTTATCGAACAAGTTTTGTACTGAGCGAATCATTTTCGCAGTCCGCCCCTTAACCAGTTCGAACGCGTCGTTTAATACTGACACCCAGTTTCTTAATTTAGAATGTGAAATTGAGAACTTGTTAAACTCTTAAAACACTTAGGCATTCGATACTTAGGATAAAAGCCCGTGAGAGCAAAATTTCTTTGCAAAAACGTAGGATTTTTTTAATTTCACCGGCTGCTTTGATGGAATCACCTTAAGTTATGCTAAAGTAGAGTGACAAGTTCTCAAATTTATCAATTTAGAAACTGGATGTAAGTATACTAAGACTTCACAAAATGGGTCACGAGCGAAGTAAATCTTTGTTGGCCCAAATATTTGCGTAATTATATTTGGCAGTTTTATTGAAGCTGTGGCTGCGTGATTGTGGGTCGCGGGGCTATTCCCGCGGGATTATTTGTCTAACTGTTTGTGAAAGTCAAATTTGCGTACATTGCTAAAACTCTTAACAATAAAAAAACACTAAATTACTACGACCAAATCGCCATTAGAAGCCAAACCAAACGCTTATTGTACACTGTAGATAAGCCATTCTGCATTACGTCGACGCTTCGACGTAATGCAGAATGGCTTATCTAGGGTAGCAGTTTTGTTAAACGGCACGCAATAGCAATCCAGCTAACGTTGTTCAGCTGTTTTACATAACGGAGCTGTTTTTTAAAACAGCGGATTCGACAATCCATCTGGGAAATATCCAATATGCATAATATATAAACAGACGCATTGAGAACTTCCTCCTTTTTTGAAGTCTGTTTAACGTGCACGATCTGTAATAATAAGTTATAAGAAACATTCATGCTTAGCAAACAAAGTAATCAAATTTTCTTGTTCCTTAAGCTATCAAAAGAAAGAAAAACACAAGTCATCAAAGTAATTTACCTTATTAATTTTGGATAACCTTTTATGATATTCAAGAGAGGAAAACGGTTTAGTTGGGAAATCAATTCAATGGGAAACAATCAAGTGACTCATGTGTATCTTCCTAAAGTCCATAACCGCAAATATTCATGTTAGTCTACCCTCCTGAGTCCCTGAGGTTATTATAACGGACAAATTATCGTATGTCATAAAGTCCTGATATATATAAGTCCTAATATACATTTGTAATAACCGGACGACCATTACACACATATTAGTTTTTCGTTTAAAAATCGGCGCTGCTACACCTGATTTAGTCAACCAATGAGAATTCCAATGTTGTATAATCTCAGGACTTAGGGCCATCTCCCATTTTGTCCGTTATTAAGGACAACCGGTCATTCCGACATCTTGAGATATAAATATGGCGGACTCAGGAAGCTACACATAAATATCAAGTATAAATCTG
Source organism: Eremobia ochroleuca (assembly GCA_949629135.1). Classification (NCBI taxonomy): domain Eukaryota; kingdom Metazoa; phylum Arthropoda; class Insecta; order Lepidoptera; family Noctuidae; genus Eremobia; species Eremobia ochroleuca. The sequence continues at coordinate 9,358,315 of OX451389.1, forward strand.
TTTCTCAGGACAACCCCATAGGGTTCTTTAAGTTTTCATGCCATCATGCGGAAGCGTTGTGCGTCTCTTATGAAGCGCGTACGAGCCAGCTCGAACAGCCTTCTGAACGTGTTTGTGGGCCGCTGGGACTCGCCGATGTGGCGGCACTGGATGCGACTACACACTGCGGGTGGTCGCGTCCAGGGCTTGGCATAAACTGGCACTCCTGTGCCGTGCCACTTTGTGATTTTTATTTCTTTCTGTGGCTTTGTTTTTGTATGTACTAACAATAGCTTTATACGGTTTGTGGACTAAGTCTGAAATATTATTATTATTTAAGACAAATACCCGAGTCTAAGGAAATAAGGCCTCTGTTACACATAAGTATCGACGAACAGACTCGATGAAATCAACCTTAGATTTTTCCCAATAATTACAAAAAAAAAAATAAAAACCTTATACCGTTAACCTTATAGCATTCTATATTTAATTAAATACAGGTTTTTAATGAATTCACCCGTTTACAGTAATTAAATTTTAGTAACTAAAATTTTAGTAACTTTTGTCCCATCACTTTGGTGCCCGGGTTCCAGCCTGTATGAAACCAAGTTCTGTAGCACAACTTGCTTACAACGCCAAATATTTCATGCTTGAGGACAGCAGGTGTGACTTATAGCATGTCACTTGTGTCTGCTGTCAAGTTCAAAAATATTATTGTTCGTGATATATCATCAAATCATCTTCTATGTCATTGTCAACCCCTAATATTATTTTTTTATTTTTCAGTTTTTTTATTTAGTGCTGTGAATGTAATTGGTTTTAATAGTACATTATGATATAAGTGCGGTAAGTTGAAAATTACAGCTGAGGCGATATTGCTAGCCCGAGCCGTAGGTGAGGGCTATAAGAAAGCAGAGGCTGTAATTATCAAACCGCACGTATGTCATACGACGTTTTATAACACATTTGTGAGGAAATAAATAGAACTCGGACTTTCTTAAACGAATAAATCTTTAATTACTTGTTTAAACAGTTATTAATTAGCGATGCGCGCGCATCAGCGTCTTTTGTTTATGGCAAAGGCACAAAAAGCAGCCAGTATTACTAATAAAGTAAATTAATACTTTTGTGTTTTTGTTACAGATAAATGGTTGTAATTAATTGTCAAAATTAATTAAATTAAAGAATTAAATGTTTATTTATTATATTTTATCTCCCAAAGTTAATTTTATTCATAAAATGTTGACCACTTTTCTAACATAAAAACTCTATGCTAAGATTTAAAAAAGTACCGTTCGTTTTTGACGGAGCATCTTGATAAACCGTGCGCTTTACATTACAATTACGCACAAGTACGTAATGAGATACATTACGATATTGAAATTGGTGCAGTAAGAGACCTTTTACGAGCAAATGTGCTATAAAAAATATTATGTCACAGCTCGGTTGTAGCAACAACACGTTAATGAAATGCAAAAAACACACGTCATCATCGGCCTAGCCTTTTACCAATTATGTTGGGGTCGGCTTCCAATCTAACCGAACGCAGCTGAATACCAGCATTTTACATGGAGCGACTGCCTATCTGAACTCAACGCAGTTACTGGGTAATACTATATACCCTATGGTAAGACTGGTTGTCAAACTTTCGGGCTACTGACGTAACGACTAAACGTAACGACGGTCAAAGATCCACGAATGACAGCCGGGACAAACGGCTTAACGTGCTTTCCGAGGCACGGAGGGGGTCTTGGTATGTGAAGATGGTCACCCATACACGGACGCTGTTATTACTTAGCCACAAGCCCCAGCAGAGAGAAAAGGCTATTTATGTAAGTAATGTTGGCTGTGATATCGCGCTATAGAATACGTCGGTTGTTCGTACGTGGCTATATATGTAGATGTTGCCACATTTCCAATTGATCCACCCGTGCGGCTGTTATTACTTAGCCATAAAGTAATTACAGCCGCACAGGTCGATCGATCAGGTTAAGCTACGTTAGTTCCTAGTCCTAGTTCACAAAAAACACACGCGTCACGTACATATTGTAAAAATGCGAAAAACTTATTACAATGGACCTTCAACTACCCTGTCGCATAAAGGCTCGTACAGGCAGGCACGACGCGACGGCGCGAAGCGATTCTGCGATATATATCCGTAGAACAATTTCTGTGGAAACGCGCGCGACAATTCACACAGGGGCGACCTGTCGCGCTGCAACATGGTTGCGCCGCGACTTCAATAGGAACATATTGTATGGCGACGCGGCGATATCGCGGCGATATTCACGCAGCGGCCTCGACGCCATACAAAATGTTCCTTTTGTATGGCAACGCGGCAATATGGCGGTAGCGGCCGCGATTCGCGTCGCTCTAGTGTGAAAGGTGTTGCGGCGCGATAATATCGCAGAATCGCCCTGCGCCACGTCGCGCGACAAGTCGCGCCAGTCTGTACGAACCTTAATACAACTAGTTGTGTCGTATCTCGTTTACGATATCTATAACTTGAGATTGCTGCAGGAGCGAGTTGAGAAATTGTCTGAACAGCGAGTAGGTACCTAAGTTTGCTTTTAATTTTAAAGGCAAATTGTCACAATCAACGACTCAAGACTTTCATCAACGATGAAACCGTGGTATTAAATAGAAGACGAAATTTGTTTACTTTACGTTGGAGATTGAACGTATTTCAAACTCAATAAAGCTATTCGAAACTGTTCAAAGTTCTTCTTATAGCACTTTAGAAAACTAAGCTTAAATGAATCGTAAAAACAGAGTTTCTTTTTCTAAATACAAGTCCTCTTTTATACAATTTCGAGTACTCAATGGCTTGGAAACCAGTCTATGTATTTGGCCTCTGCGACTCCTAATTTTATTCCAATAATTTGGTGAATTTGGCAAACATTACAAGAGAGTGTGGAGAATGAAGCGTAAAGTCCTTTGTACTTTTCAATTTAATATTTGGGAGAGTGTAACCAAATCCCTTACCGAATATCAGCGACGTGTTTATTCGAAACATATTAATATCTAATATCCCCAAACCCGTACCTACAAGATCATCTCAAAACAATAATATTTGTATTATTTAAACGAGGGCTGTCCAAACCCGGTAGGATCCCGCGCCAATATAAATTTCTAAATAGATTAGAGGGCTGCACACACAACTGTTTTACGAAAAATAAACGTCTGCGCCACATTTCGTTTGACAACAACAACCTTAGCACACACAAATATACAATTCAATCAATTCAATTGGTGGTCCAAAGGTTGTCGTTAAAAGATCGCTTTTAGCGATAAGATCGCCCATTGTGTCACCCCTTATAAAATTTCTACGTTTATATGTATCTGTAATATTTATTTATTTATTTATTAAAACTTTATGCACAAGAAAAAAAATACTGTACAAAGGTGGACTTAATGCCTGAGGCATTTTCTACAAGTCAACCTTAATTATACTTATGGTGGACGTATTAAAGTATGTTCTATTCTATTCTATTCTAATGGTGACAGAAAACTTGTTGCCATTCGTATAAATAATTCATTAGTTTATTTGGGATACCATAAAAATGCAGTTATACTTCGTTGCTTCGTCCTTCGAGATTAAGATAACAATGTAGTAATACGTCTAGGGTATCGCCTTTCATCCACTAAGTTTGAATATTTTTTTTATTTTTTTTATTTTTATCGGTACTTTGTCTTCCTGATAGTTATGCCTGTACCGCCACTCATTCGCGTTTTAGTGCGTCGCCGATCACCACGTTATTTTCTTCGTTTCATTTGAATTGTGCAAAAAGATGCCAAAACGTAGTCACAAAAACGACGACAGTGATTATTTAAGAAAGAAGATTCGAAAACTCGAAAGGAAACTTAATAAACGCGACAGAAGGTCGCGTGTTCGAAGTTGTTCCGAGAGTAGTAGCTCGTCGACGAATATTATTATGTCGCCGGTACTATCGGACCATGAAGGTAAGCTGAAGTGTTATTTTTACAAACGGAAGATATTGTGAATAGTTTTTCGGACTATATCCGTATCATAATCTGACATGATGTCATATTATCTTAAATAGTGTTGTGTACATCTTATGGGGATGTTACCTTCACATAATTTTGGATTCCCAATTCAATGGGTATATACTACTAGTGATTGTGTACATTTGAAAGGAATGTTGCCTTCACTTTAGTTAATGACCTACTTAATAATAATTGCATTTTATATCCGTACGGACTAAAACATAGTGTTGTGGGTAGTTTTAAGGACTATCGCCGCTCTAAAACCACTAGTTGTATACTAGGAACATTGGTAGTTGTGATCATATCCACGTACCTACATAACAAAATGTTATCACTCGATTTCGTAATTCTGAATATCGGTATGGATTATAAACTTGGTGTTGTGGATAGTTTTGAGGACTATCACCGCGCTATTTTCTATCCGATACCTACATTTGGTACATTTTCTATTCCAGCTGAAATGGAAGTTCAAGGTGATGTCGCGTCATCTTCGATTATTGACTCAGATGAGCCACAACCGGGTACGTCCACCTCGACGATACATGATGTTCCTGCTACAGAAGCAGTACAGGCAGGGGAATCGGAACTACCTGTTGAAGTAACGCTTCCTGAGCTGGACGAAGAGATTCTGAATCTCTTGGGCGAAACTCCATCAAAGGATAAAAAATATGGACCAGACATTAGATGCGAGTTATCTGCTCGCTGGGAACACATCGCAACAACAGGCTTGACCAAGGATGCCAGAAAGGAGCTGCTTGATAAGCATCTGGTTCCAAAAAACTGCACAAAGATTGATGCACCCAAGTTAAACCCAGAGATAAAGGCCGCCTTATCGGAGATGCTAAAAAAAAAAAAAAAAAAAAGACAAAGCTTTAGAGAATAAGCAGGTGCAGGTCGCAGCAAGTATATCTTGTATAAGTGAAGCCCTAAGCATACTCTTTTCTGCAGGTTATAAAGATCAGTCGGTAATAAAATTACTGATCGAAGCCGGTCGACTGATGTGTGACTCACAACACAGCGAGTCCATGACACGGCGCAGTTTTATATGTTCTACAATCAAGAAAGATATAAAAGATCAACTGTTCAATACAGAAATCGATAAGTTTCTATTTGGCGAACATCTGACCGATACTCTAAAAGCTGCAAAAGCTATATCAAAATCAGGCGCTGAGATTAAAATAAACACACAGGTTCGAAGACCTGCACCAGCGCAGAGACCGAGACAGGCCCCTGTCCAGACTTTAAACCAGACGCCTCCGTTCCCGACAGCGCGGCAAGCGGGAACAGCGAGGAGAACAGCGCCGGCGCCGCGCCCGCGACCGGTGCAGCAGCAGCCGCGACAGCAGCCGCGCTTGCAGCAGCGCCAAGCCCCGCGGCGCTAGACCTGGTACGTTTTGCAGGTCGGTTATCCTACTTTTATGATCAATGGCAATTGATAACTAATGACCTCGTTGTATTATCGTGGATAAGAGGTTACAAGATACCGTTTACTAAACCTGTCTATCAGTTACACGAACCAAGTTTACCTGCATTAACTTCATGTGAGTCCTTTAAATACAAGGTGGCCATCACTGACCTTCTAAACAGTGGTGCTATTTCACATTGTGAACCATGTGAAGGACAGTTTCTTTCTAGTTATTTCCTGATTAAAAAACCCAATGGCAAAAACAGATTTATTTTAAACTTAAAGTCTCTAAACAAGTACATCGTAACAGAACATTTCAAAATTGAAGATCTAAGAACAACATTAAAATTAGTATCAAGAAACAGTTTCATGGCCACCTTTGATTTAAAGGATGCGTATTTTCTAGTACCTATACACCCGACGTATAGAAAGTACCTACGATTTAGGTACGAGGGTCAAATTTACCAATTCAATGTTTTGCCGTTTGGTTTAAACACAGCTCCATTTGTGTTCACAAAGCTATTAAAACCGGTAATTTGTTTACTGAGATCATTAGGTTATCTGTCATCTATCTACTTAGATGACATTTGTATCATTTCTAATAATTATCAAGATTGCTTAGATAATATTTTACAGACAAAACATATTTTAGAGTCCTTAGGATTCATAATTAACATTAAAAAAAAGTTGTATGATTCCGAGTAATATTTGCAAATACCTTGGTTTTGTGATAGATACAAAAGAATTTCATGTTAGCCTTCCTAAGGAAAAACGAAATCTAATTAAACAAGAGTTACAATCGTTTCAATTGAAATCTCGTTGTAAAATAAGACAGTTTGCTCGCTTGGTAGGCCTCCTCACTTCGTCCTGCCCCGCGATTCAGTACGGTTGGCTTTACACCAAGCAGATGGAAAGATGCAAATACCTTGCATTGTGTAAAACGAGTAATTATGATAGCCACATGTCTTTACCACAGTATTTGCAGGACGATTTTTCCTGGTGGTTAAAATCTATTGATACCGCAGTGAATCCTATTAGACGGGACAGCTACTGTCTAGAAATATTTTCAGACGCTAGCAAAAAAGGGTGGGGGGCAGCATGCGGTGCGGAGACCGCCAGTGGCCAGTGGAGTAACACAGAGTCTAACAAACATATTAACTGTCTAGAACTCCTGGCTGCTTTCTTGGGCTTACAAACATTCGCAAAAGGATTAAAAAATTGTCAGGTGTTACTACGCGTTGACAACACAACTGCTATTTCGTATATCAACCGTATGGGTGGAGTAAGATTTCCACATTTAACTGAAATCACAAAATCTTTGTGGCAGTGGTGTGAAGCTCGTGGTATATTTGTATTCGCTTCATACATAAGCTCGGAAGATAACGAAATAGCAGATGCTGAGTCTAGAAAATCTCACCCCGATACCGAATGGGAGATTAAAGATCATGCTTTTGAAAAGATTGTGAGAGCCTTTGGGCAACCAAAAATTGATCTTTTCGCATCAAGGTTGAATAACAAATGTGTTAAGTACGTCTCATGGAATAGAGACCCAGGAGCATGCGCTGTGAATGCTTTTACTTTAAATTGGTCAAATCTTTGTTTCTACGCATTTCCTCCTTTTGCGGTTATATTAAAAGTATTAAGAAAACTTATATACGACCAGGCGGAGGGTATTGTTGTGGTTCCATTTTGGCCCACGCAACCCTGGTTTCCACTTTATCAAAAACTTCTCTGTTCAGAATTAGTTCAGTTTAGACCCTCTGATAAAGTGTTATTGTCTATTTCCAACAGTGTCCCCAAGCTCACGTTGATTGCAGGGAAGTTATCAGGACGGCGTTACGAAACAGAGGAGTACCACCATCATCTTTAGATATTATGATAGCTTCTTTATCTGAAAGGTCAATAAAACAATATGACGTTGCCATTCGACGTTGGGTAAACTTTTGTAAGACTCACAATATCAAAATACATGAGGCGTCAATTCCGATGATTATGTATTTTCTCACTGAGTTATTTCATTCCGGCTTACAATACGGATCTTTAAACAGTCATCGCTCCGCTCTGTCTTTGATCTTAGGATCGAGAGTAGGGTCTGATGATCGCGTTGCTAGGCTATTCAAAGGTTTTTACAGACTTCGTCCTCCAGCCCCAAAATATAATATCACTTGGGACCCGTCAATAGTTTTAGAATTCTTATCAAAATGGTACCCAAATAATAATTTAAGTTTCGAACATTTAACCAAAAAGGCCGTAACTTTGCTCATACTTGTAACTGCACACAGGGTGCAAACCATTAGCAAAATCAAATTAGAAAATATGAACGTCACTGATAATCTTATATTGATCAAGATAAACGATTTGTTAAAAACATCTCGACCTGGTTTATCTCAACCTTGTTTAAATATTCCATTTTACAAAGATCGACCGGAAATATGTCCCGCTGAGGCTCTTATAGAATATATTGATAGGACAAAACATTTGAGAAACAATGCCAATAGCCTTTTTATAAGTATTAAAAAACCACATAAATCAGTAACCACAAATACCATCAGTCGGTGGATAAAAGATATATTATCAATTAGCGGAATTGACACTTCAGTATTTTCTGCCCACTCCACCAGACACGCAGCCACCTCAGCTGCTCATAGAGCTGGTGTCAATATTGACACGATACGAAAAGCAGCTGGGTGGAGTGGTAGCTCCAATGTTTTCGCTAGATATTATCATAGAGACATTCAATGTGAACAAACTGATCAATTTGCCTTATCAATCCTAACCTCTGATCGATGTTAGATTTAATTACTTAAAATTAATAACTTAAATTTATCTACCCCTAATTAAAGAAAAACTACAATTTAATTACTTTATTACTTGTAAGGTTTGATTAATATACATGTACCTAAGCATAAAAATTCAGTGTTTTAATATTTCACCATCTTTCAAAATCTACATTGTTATCTTAATCTCGAAGGACGAAGCAACGAAGTATAATTGGAGATTAAACGAACTTACCTGAAGTGAAGTTCTATCCAAATTATACGAGTTGCTTCGTCCGAAGAGATTAGTTCCCTCCCAACCCTATGAACCCCATACCTAAAGTGAAATATTAAAAAAGGTTCCAGGCTTTCAACTAAATGAGTGGCGGTACAGGCATAACTATCAGGAAGACAAAGTACCGACAAAAAAAAAAAAAAAAAAAAAAATATTCAAACTTAGTGGATGAAAGGCGATACCCTAGACGTATTGTTATCTTAATCTCTTCGGACGAAGCAACTCGTATAATTTGGATAGAACTTCACTTCAGGTAAGTTCGTTTAATCTCCAATAATATTCTACGTTCTGAATTTCTATAGAACGTGTAAATCAATGCACTTCCATTAAAATGGAAAAGGTGCATCAACCATACCTAATATACAAAAAACATCGATTAATATAATATATGAACTGAACTGAACGGATTTGGATGAGATTTCATACAAAGGTATACCATGACCTAGATTAGGACTCGTGCGGGTGAAACCTCGGGGCGCAGTTAGTATTTAATACACTTACTCAAAGGTGGCCCCAAACTCACATCATTTGTGTGCTTATTAAAAAGCTTTTCACTGTGATTAAGTGCATTAACGGTAAAAAAGAGTAAAGTAAAGGTAAAAGGACATGTTTGTTTTTATACACAGTTGGTTTTTATTAATCACATTTCAGTTGGCCCCGTTTTCTATAAACCTTGTTGCCAAATCTCATATCCAGTGATTTGATTGGCTTTCAGGTCGAGTAATCACGCCAGCAAAAAAAATTATAGCAATTTTCTTTTAACTCCCAATGTATGAAGAAGCGATTATATCATAATCATTTTGTTTTAGTACCTAGTATAAAAAATATCTAGTCGGGTAATACCACAAAAGGTTTCTAAACTCGCAAAGGGAAAAGCCGCAAGAACGCGCACTTCCGTCGCTTCATCCTACAGATGAAATGAATTCGCAGATGACAGCTGAGAGGTATTAGACCTTACCTATTTCCAGTTTTACTAGAGAAGAGAGAACTCATTTCAGTTCGCCGGCAAAATTACACAAATAATTGCTTAACAAAATTATCCTACCCTCCAACAATTTACTCGCCAACGTTATCGTGACTGGCTGTGGCATAACTTTTCGGTTGTATTTAACGGTTGCAGATAATGGAAAAGTTTGGAAAATACAATCGATCCTTTGCATTTTCCCACAAGTTGTAAACCGCACGTTCACTAGTGTCATAAAACGCTTTAAATAACTCTAACATGTGGAAGTCCACGAGTCCGGTACCTACATTACCGAAAAGAATTCAACACCTAAATACGGCAGACAAATATAATCTATAAGTTATGTCAGAATGGATGTCGCAAAATGAACGTTCTTATAGCCATCCATGATACCTGACACGATACATGTAGGCTGCATTCCGAATTAGCTATAATCGATCACAGCTGTCACATCATCTCACGTGCGTACCGATTTAGATATTATGATTATGACAGCTGAGTTCTGTCAACCATTCGGAACGCTCGTGAACGCGCTCACAGTGCTCACTCAATGTCAAAACGATATTACAGTATTTCTTTATGTATACACCAAAAATTTCTTCTTCTTCTTAGGTCAGGTGGTAACTATAGCCAGAAGCACAATTTCGAAAATGCCACGTTAGTAAAGATTCGACTCAAAAAAAAAAAACAGCAAAGCTGTAATTTTTGACATCGCTCACGGTGATATTATTTTAGAGCATAGTCGGCGTTATCGCAAGATGGAGCATCTCATGACGTTATCTATGACGATTCACGGGACTTCGTTATCACGCTCATGCTAATTCGGTACGGGCTTAAGCACGCTCAAATCGATTACAGCGCAACTTGGAACGCACCCGTATATTCTGTACTGAAGAAGCAGTCATATTTTTAGATAAAATAAAAATACAGAACTTTTGGAAAAGTTTCCAATTTGATTTTCTGCTTGGAAAAATGAGTTATTTTGTAATACATTTTCATTACGTACTTTTGGCAGGCTTGTCGGTTTTCTGTATAATATTCGCGTTCTACGTACCTTTCAATACATGGATCCAATCTACAAATAACATAATACCCGATAGCGTTGTGATACGACTGAGGGAACAAATAAATAACCAACTTTTAGGTACCAAAAATAATACTTCTAGCTAAAATATAATTTATCTGTTCAATCAAGCAACCAAGTGTACATTTACAACCACAATTAAACGAGTAGTGCGATTTAATTACGTACTACAAAATAAATGGAGTAAATAAATGAGGTAATAATGCATTAAGTGCATTCGGATGCAAATTGGACATACATGTGTACTTATGATCTTTATGTATGAGGAAATCAATCGGAAAGAAATGAGATCTATTATTAAATCCATCCATACAAGCGTGCAATTTCGAATTCATCTCGTGTCCTATGCGTATCATTCGTGCGTGACCCTCGTCCCAAATCTGTCTTTTTATAATTTCTATACGACATTCTTGAGATTGTTGTCTGTAAAAGTAATCACGAGATAGAAAAATATCAGTATATAAACAGAAAATGAGCGGTCAATAAGGAATCCTAGCTATTTCTTATTATGTGCGAACTAATTAAAAACAGATGTCTTATACTATATCAAAGGCTGGAAAGAAAAAAGCAGCCAAGTGTCAGTCGAACTCGCACAGGAAGGGTTTCTTACTACCGTACAGTAGACGTTTGTATGTATTGCCCTTATTAAGATCGAGCAAAAACACATTTCTTATAATATTATGTATTTTTTTTATTTTTTTATTTTATTTATTGTGCCATAGTAGTCATACTCTGTCAAAATTTCAAGTGTTTACCTATTACCGTTCAAAAGATACAGACAAGCGACAGACGGACGGACCACGGAGCCTTAATAATAGGGTCCCGTTGGCACCCTTTGCGTGCAGAACCCTGAAAATGTATGAATATTTATTACTATTTGCTTTCACAATGAGCGAGTGGAGAAGACAGGCGTTAAAAGAAAACTTCTACGAAAACAGCAGTTTACATCAGCAAGTTTTTTTGTACTTGATTCTTGTTTGTTACTGAATATTCATTTTCATCTTTCGTTGGAGAAAGGTGGTTCTACGAAATGGCTATGTTATCTTATTAGTTGATACATGTCTGTGTCAGCACATGTTCTGGAAATTGTAGTTGCTACATTGATCGATGTTGCAATATTCCTACCCTTTGTAGGTTAAGCGATCGAATATATATACAACGTGTAACGTTAAATGCGCAAAACCTGAAAATAGTTTGACCAGAATAACGAGCAGAATGAATTGAACCACTTTTTAATATAGGTCACATTTTTCAAAAAATCTTCATTAAAAACGTTGCCGTGTCTATTTATTAATAGGTCAAGCAAGCCAATGTCAGCGCGGCGCAGCGGCCCGGTGACGACTCCTCCCTTGGTAAAGCGTCGTCGCAGACGCAAGAAACGATCAGAATGGCCAGTAAAACTAAAACAGCACATAAAACTTTTACAATTTTTTTAATGACTCATTTACTCTCTGAAATATGTCAATTGAATTAAAAATCAGTTGGGGTGTCTGAGGCTTTGCGCATTTAACGTTACACGGTGTATAATTATAATAAATCATATATTGTATTTGAATTACTTATTCAACGTTGCAATAAGCTGCTTGCATAACTGTATGAAGCATTTCTCGAAACGCTCTGACGTGATATATTCTACAAAACAGCATGTAGGTTTTACCCAGAAATAAGATTGGAAAATCCCTACCTATTTAAGACAAAAGTGACTGTAAAAGTACGAGCACATTAATGGAAAATGTTATGTAAGTTTACGAGAAACGGGTGTTTCAATAAAATTCAAATAAATATGTAAAACGCATTTTAATAAGTTCATTGCAGTGCTACATTGTAACTCTAATTTTACCATTTCATAGAATTCGATAATAAGTACGATATCAGTGAAGACTTTTCTTTATTATTGGAGAGCTTGTTTTGCCAGTTCTTTTCGCAGCTATCTTTTTTACCTACTAAGAAGCTGCTCTAGGTGAGCGAATTCTGGGTTCTGGCTTTAAAATAGAGACATAGCTTTAGACAACATTAAATCTTGCTGATCCACCATCTAATAATATATCTTGGAAACTTCCCATATTAATATAGACATTTAAGCGTATCTTATATCTCTTTGCATAGTAGGTAATGATGGAAAGAGATGAATCAGCTTTTTTCAATAATACAATGTGACGATTTCTTTGTGAAACCAAACTTCTAGTTAAAAAAAAATAGGAATGCCCAAGGCATCCAGTGAGTAGCAACAAGAACGAAAGTTAAGCAGAGTGGTCATTCAGCTTCTGCGAAAATCACTGAAGGAAAAACTCGGGTGGGGACGCGCAGAACAAAAAAAACCGGTCAAATGCGAGTCGGACTCATGCACCGAAGGCTCCGTACGTTGTAGGTATGTAAATAGTTTTAAAATTATTTTTTTGTAATGTGACTACAAATTTACGGTTTTCGGATTTTTCCCTTTACTTCTGCTACATGACATTGCTTCTTGCCAAATTTCATGATTCTAGGTCAGCGGGAAGTACCCTATAGGTTTTGATTAAGGAACAAACGCCCCGGCTACGAAGTAATCTTATAAGGGTTCTGATTTTCCTTTTGAGGTATGGAACCCTAAAAACAAGAAATTAGCAGAAGAAAATTGGATCGTAAAGCTAATGTTATTAGTCTGCGGTGCGCCGTGTTAGTCGATAAATTATTACTTTATAAATAACAGAAAATTTATGTCCAGCAAACATAGTAAAGTTTTAAATAGTTGACCGATGCGCTGCTTGCAACATAATATTGCCCGAAATGCTCTTTTAGACGAAAATATTTTTATGTATACTCCACTCTTAATATTGTTTTATTACAAATTTCTTTTTTTTCGACTCAAGTTCTCTGGTTGAATACACGAATCTAGCTTTAGAGTTTCGAGTACCGACAAGATATTTTTTATCTATAATGCGACGATAAGTATGAAATATGACCTATTCATGTTTAGAGAGACACAATGCTCAAAAAAAAAATTATTTAATCTTCAAACAAACAGGTTTAATAAAATTTGTGTGTCTTGCCAACAGACTTGTACTGGCGTAGAAACAAGATCAAAAATATAAAACAACGTGAAGTAACTAAAATAAGTAAGTAAGTAGGAGTTATTAGCGTTGCAGACATCACCTGAATGAAAAGACACTTTTCACACATGTCCAATAGAGGGTGAAAAACCCTTCAGAGCAAAAATAGAGCTATGTTTTGTCCTCTTACCAATAGATTCGTTCATTGCCATGACGACGCAACATTTTTTTGTCACTCAACCGTACTAGTGAAAATCTGAAATTGCTTTTTGTGCTCCGGCGATTCATTGTTCATTTGTGTATTTTTTTTACGCATTTATTTTTACTATATACTCGTACCTTTGTTACAAAAGGATTATAATAAAAACGAGGCTTATTATATTCAGGGATATGATACATGTAAATGGAGATCGTATCTGCTGGACCAAAACCAATATTAACCATCGATATTTTCAATAGGTTTTGCCTGGTATTGTGGTTCAGCAAAAATCAACGTACCTGAGATGACAAAGAAAATTATACGGTTTTCACATTAAAGGAAAACTGTTGACGCGTCCTTTAAATCATATTTCTGAGCACGTGATTGGAATGATTTGAATGCAATGAATAATTAGAGTTGTTAGCAAAGTCACATAGGCTTTTGTGGATGAATAAATCATATTTTTGGTTGATAAATGGTGTCGATCAATCACTTCTTTTTGCTTTTTATTTAAGTTTATATCATTTCTAACCCTTCTCACCAGAGGCTTTACAAAACCCTAGAATATAACTGTTTGCCTTTGATCACATGAATTTGTCAATATTGACCCGTGGCAAACGGCCTGCTTGTTAAAATAACGCTTTTAGAATCAAACCTAACAGAAATGAAGGTGAACTTTTCATTTTCATTATGAGACCGAAATTAAACATTGACTTACGGTTAGTCCAGTTGGAATTAACTATCTCAAACCCTTAGGTCTATAATTAGACGAGTTCAGTCTAATATTATTAAATAGGCGTTAATGAAGAGAGACTATATAAGGGTAGCTTCCCGTTACTAACTAAAGTACGTATTCGTGACATTATGGTAAGATACAGCGACATTAATTTAAGCTTGTAAAGGATCCACTACGGGTTAATTAACACGAATCATGCTTTGCTCGTGTGAATAGTCGAAAACACGAGTAATCCCTTACTGAATATTGAAACCTCAATTTACGCTTCAGCCCGAAATGAATTTACTAATTGTAAAAAGTAAAAAATAAATCAAGTTATTTGTGTAACGTACTAAATTTTCGTTTCTATTTGATAGCTGTATTTATAGATCGCCGCTTCATCAATCCACTTTGTATAAAAATACAGCGTGTTTTTTTTGAACACCACGTATTTCAGTCCATTCAAAATATCAATTTCGTCACTAAAACCATAAAGCTTAGTTCTGTGCGCGGGTAACGAACAATGGCCAGTCTCCTAACATACTTGGACTAGAAATATGTAATTTGAACATATGTACATAATTGTATCATTTCATTTGCACTTTTCAATGATCGATGATCTCGGTAACAAATTATATTTTTCCTAGTCCAAAATGGTCACTGTTCGTTAGCAACGGTTTAATGGTGTTAAATGGAATTGTAGCTTAACGTGACTCCTGACTGACGGTCGAGATCAGTGACATTACGAATTTTCCACTTTCGGGCGAGCAAGAGTGTTTGACGCGATTTTTTAAGATTATGTTTGGTTACGAAGTAATGCTATTCTTATCTAAAATAAGAAAAACCATTTGAATTTTCTCGAAAAGATTGAGTAAATAATTATGTAGATATCTACATAGGTTTGTGGTTTATATGGTTAGAAAGGAGGTGACTATTGAAATAACGATTAATAGAGAAGGATACAAGAAAAAGACATGTTGCGCCGACCCCAAATAAATTGGGATAGGGGCAAGAGAATAATGGTGACCTACATATATTTGAATAAGCTTGTAGTTCCTACTTATTTGCCATTTAGCAAAAACTATAATACCTACATCGAACCAGCAGTGCGATTCTGTAGCAATCTCACCGTGTAAACTTAGATGAAGTGAGCGTGGAGTGAGCTGTAAGTGTCATCACACCTGATACTAGGGATTGACCAAGCATACATTTACAATCATAATCGAGATTTTATTACCTAACTATTATTTTTTATGCTAAATTTATTGATCATTTTATGTATTTTCAAAGCTAGTATTTTAGCTGTCAAAACCTTATTATTTTGTGGGTGCCTGCATAGAATTGAATCCCACGTAGTTTGTGTGGCGTGATCACTTCACCCGATTCACGAAATGTCGTGAATCGAGTCTATACTCGTAGTCAAGAAATAAAAAAAACATCATTGAGATTCTGACTAAATATCTTATTCTTTTGTTGTTGTTTCTTTTTCGTTTTGCTATTTTATTTTAAAAGCCCATAAAATAGTAATGTATTGAAAAATAAAATACTAGCTTTGAAATTATTTAAAATTATAGATTTTATAGAATTAGCATATTAAAATCTCTATTATGATTGCAAATGTATGCTTGATCAATCCCTAGCATAATTGGGATGACACTGACAGCTCACTCCACGCAAGTTTTCACGGTAAGATTTTTACAGAATCGACTGGCAGGTTCGAGGTAGCATAACACCTCTTCTCTATAGGAAACAACCAATTGGAGCCGAGTACCTAGCATCTGACGTTTTATAAGTGCCCATGTTCTCATCATCTGCCTTTTCCCAACTATGTTGGGGTCGACTTCCAGTTTAACCAGATGCAGCTGAATACCAGTATTTTACATGGAGCGACTGCCTATCTGACCTCCACAACACAGTTACTGGGTAATGCGATACCCCTTAGTAAGACTGGTTGTCAGACTTTCGGCTGCTACTGACGACCCGTAACGACTGTCAAAGATCCACGAATGACAGCCGGGACCAATAGCTTAACGTGCTTTCCGAGGCACGGAGGGTTCTTGGTATGTGAAGATGGTCACCCATTCACGGACCAACCGCGGCAAGCGTAGCTTAACCTGATTGATCTACCCGTGCGGCTGTTATTACTTAGCCACAAGCCCCTCTATAAGTCCAACCCTAGCCCCACTATAAGTGCCCATGTTCTGTGGAATAAAATATGTATTTTGATTTTGACAATTCCATTAATTGACACTGTATGCAAGAAGTTCTTCTATTAGTCATTCGTATTTTTATGCTTTTTTTACAGCTTAGGGTGACCATCTATCCATCCATCCATCCATCTATCTATCTATTCTATTCTATTCTATTCTATTCTATTCTACGATGCCAATGTACTGCAGGCCGTACCACTTAGGTAACAAAACTAGTATAAGCTAGCTTCGCATTCTATTAAAACCCCGTACTGCGCTAGACAAGAACAAGGTCAGAGAGTTACCACTGAAGTTTGGCTTTCTGTGCGATATTAAAGTTTTTGTAACCACATTTTTTAAGATGAAACTCTATGGTATATTCTGGTCACTGTGCTTTATACTCCAATCAACTACTGAATTAAGTTTCCACGGGTTACTCGCTTCCCAACGCAACAGGTACTTCTACAACGTCTTCGTATTATCCTAAATGAAGTTTAGTTTTCCAAACCTATAACAATAAGAAGGCCACAATTTTTTGAAACTTTGATATAGTGTAGGCAGTTTTATTCTTTTACTTTGGCGTTCTATTGAAATATTTTGCTACGCAATATGACGTGTTTTAGAAGAAACCTACGCAATATTTCACAAGTTCGCACTATGGAAATCGTTCAGTCAGCTAACATTAATCATATTTTGATGAAAGCTTTTCAAAAACTATGTTACTATTGTTAATCTTTGAAAAGGAATGCGAAAAAAAAGTTAAGTACGCTATTTTTTGAGGATTCTTGAGAAAAGTTTTATCATTTTTCATAATGCCATTTCATTATGGACTTATGAATAAAATGTCTGTAAATAGCGGCTCGGGCTTGTCTGCTAACCAGTAAAAATATAATAGTCCTCCAGATCATATTTCGGCCATGACACCCAATCTCAACGGGACTAGCCATCTGTGCGGGACATAATATAGTACACAAGTGTGTATGCAGACACAGGTGCACTCAATTTTCCTTCATTCATGGGACGGCAATCCGACGCAACCAGAAAGAGATCAGGCGCAGGACGCGCACCGAGACACGGGGGCTTCACACCGCCAACTTCCAAACTCTGGGCTGTTACTGAGAAATCCCTAATGGAAAAATCCAATAACACTTTGCCCGACCTGGGTATCGAGCCCATGACCCCACGCTCAGCAGTCGTGCTTGCGACCACGAGACCAACGGGGCGTGTAGGTCAAAAGTATAGTAAACAGAATCATCGAAGAAAATCCCATTCCAGAAACGTATGAAATTGTAGGTACAACACCTACAATTTCTTTAACACTTATATAAATAATAGTAAAAAAAAACATTTTTTAAAAACAAGCTTTTATTTTTATTAAATAAAAGAAGAAAAAAAGCAGAAAATAAACTTTAAATTTGAATCAAACTCATCAATTTATTACATTACACAATTTATATGATATAAAACTTGTCCCGAGATTCGTATGCTTTTAAGCACTAGGAGTTGGTGGGGGTTTTAGGTGATTGTCTTATGTAATTTTAACGTTTAAAAATGCTGATTCTAGCCTAGTTTGAATAAATGACTTTTGGTTTCGATTTTTGTTTTGATATCGTTACGAGTAGTCAGAAGCCTTTCGTCTGACAACCAGTCTTACCAACGAGTTTTGTGTTACCTAGTAACTGGGTAATGGAGTTCAGATAAATGCAGTCGCCTCATGTAAATTACTGGTATTCAGCTGTATCCGGTCAGACTGTAAGCTGACGCCAACACAGCTTATCGCAACATTGATTGATTTTGATTCATGTTTCTATTTCTTAAATTAAATGCTACAGAATTTAGTTTCAAATCCAAATAAGTATAAGCCACAAAGGACGAAAATAGAAGATTCTTAAGATTGTTTGTCTTATTCCTAGTTACCAGGCTAACTCGGCCAATAGACAACGGTTGTTATCAAGACTAGTTAGCGGTCTAATTGAACGACTAACTAATTTAACTTTCCGTTGACTTAGATCGTAAGCATTATAGTTAAGAAACTCAGACGCTCCATGTTTGAGTTTCTTAACTATAATGCTTACGATTTATTGAACACCAGTTTTTGGTGATTTTTTTTTTAGAGGTATGTGGAGCAGTTTGGAAGGTTCCTCATACTTCATTAAAAAGGGAGAATTAGACTGGTCATGTTTGAAGGGCTACTGACCGATTGTAATTGTCGTGCTGTTCTGCCTTGCAATGTATAGATTAGATTATATAGATTGGTATCTCTTAGCTCGGGCCGGGCTCTGTCTTTGTCAACGTAAGCAAGTTATGCTAAACGGTGAAGGAAAACATCGTCAGGAAACCAGCAAGTCTTAGAACCAAAAATTCAAACATATGTGATATACAGGGTTATTTGTAAAACACCAACAACCTCTTAAGAGGTCATTGTACTCATCATTATGAACAACTTTTACTATGGGACCAAACCTGAAATCGCAAAAAAAAATCAGCTGTTCCCCACATTTTGGCGACTCGTACGAACATAAATGTAGGAAACAGCTGATTTTTTTTTCGCGATTACGGGTTTGGTCCCACAGTAAAAGTTGTTCATAATGATGAGTACAATTACCTCTTAAGAGGTTGTTGGTGTTTTACAAATAACCCTGTATATCTACCAGCAATGGATGCACGTGGCAAATTATGGGCCACTCCCTCTCAACGAGAGGTGGCCTATGTCCCAGCAGTGAGAACATCATCTACCTAGCCTTTTCCCAACTATATTGGGGTTGGCTTCTAGCCTAACCAGATGCAGCTGAATACCAGTATTTTACATGGAGCGACTGCCTATCTGACCTCCACAACCCAGTTACTGGGTAATACCATACCCCTTGGTAAGACTGGTTGTCAGACTTTCGGCCTACTGACGACCCGTAACAATTGTCAAAGATCCATGAATGACAGCTGGGACCAACGGCTTAACGTTCTTTCCGAGGCACGCAGAGGTCTTGGTATGTGAAGATGGTCACCCAAAGACGAATCAACCGCGGCAAGCGTAGCTTAACCTGATCGATTTACTCGTGGGGCTGTTATTACTTAGCCACAAGCCCCAGCAGTGAGAACATTAAAGGCTATTTATGTAAGTAATGTTGGCTGTGATATCGCGCTGTAGGATACGTCGGTTGTTCGTACGTGGCTATATATGTAGGTGTCGCCACATTTCCAATTTTCAGTCGTGTAGATATAATGATGAAATTGGGAATAAATAAAAATAAAAGAAAATATTTACAAAAGTTAGACAGACAACAGACTTAAAATAATAATATGTACATGTATATAAAACAAAGCAAGTGTAAAGAATCATAGGGTACCAAAAAATTCGTCCGCATCGCAGTCAGATATAATTGGCAATTTTGATGTGATCTTTTAATTTTATCTACCTAAATTTTTTTGTTAACTCTCTACATTTCACATCAAAAGTCACTAAAATAAGGTAAAATGTAAGTATGCTTTGTCGAACCTTTCGGAGAGTACAGGCGAGATTTTATGCCAAACATACATAATCTCAGCTCGTTGAGGGGCGCTATCTTCACCCCCCATCTTAAGAAGCTTAAGATAACAATGCTATAAAGGCGTCCAATACCAATTTATCAGTATAAGATCCCGATTCTAACATTCCCCTCAGGTATTGCAGGGGCGAGATGCATTTAGGACTACAAACTTAATTTAAGGAGGTCAATTCTTCGACCTTGCGCGTTTACAAGCGACAGGGAGTTATTACATTATCGCGCTGTTCCAAAGAGAAAAAGAGTGAATCGACGTCTTTGTACTACTTAGTTTTTTGGATTTTACACGAATACATGTTGGCATAGGTATAACCTAGAATCAGCCGGGGGTTGCGAAAGGATCGTACGTTCCCGCGACCCCCGGCGTATGTGTGAGATGGAACACCGGAGTGATTTTTAGTCAATAAGAGTCTGACAGACGCCATCACCCGCCCCAGGGCGGCGGACATCCATGAGTATTTTCCACAAACGGAAACAAAAAAGAAAAGTATAACCTACCATACGGAGAATACAATTCATGCGGAGGTCAAGTTTTCTAAATAGCACCAAAACCCAGTTCCCAAAGGTCTACATACCAGAATTATTATTATTATACTAATTCGGGCATATAACCTTAAAGTACTGTAATCATGTGTTTCGTCAGCGAAAATATTCGCGCTTACCGACGCCAAAATGGTTGAGAAAATACTAGGCAGATGTTGTTGAGTTAACGAAAATTTCCCTTTTTTGCAAACTGGCCGTGAGCTAATAGTTATCTCGCTTTGCCATATATTCCGTTGAACCTAATCTAGTTACGAGTATTAAAAACCTCACTAGGGAAAAATGGAAGGAAAAAGCTCTAACATTTTTTTGTTACTACGTCAGCACGTAAATTAACAACGTTTTTATAGAAGACCACTCTGGCAGACAATTCTCTGAAGAAATGTACGGTATATGATATACTTTATACTAGAGAAATGGTTATCATAAAGTATATGAAATTCTGCATATAAATGTGATATTTCTATAATTGCTCCTGCTATAATATCTAATTCTTTCCAAACTCGCTGTAACATATTTACGCCTAGGGAATATGTTTCCTCTATAAGTAAGTCAGGGAATTTAATTGTTAAGTAAGTTGTCTCCTATATTAAAATTTCCGTGTATTCAAATCACAACTCTGATTCTTTGACATTTGTATGAAATGGTTATAACACGTAGGGTAACGATTTGGGGTATGTAAGGTTTATGTTAACGTTAACAAAAGTTCTAATGATCATAATTACAATAATTACATAAGAATTTATTTTGTAGCAGTGATATTGTGGTATTTTATATTTTATGTTTTATGTAATATGGGTCTTGCCTGAATTAAATGATTATTATTATTATTATTACCAAAACATGTGATGAAACTTTGGCAGAAATTTAAAATAATGAGATACTTACAATACCGTGGTGGTCCAACAAGCTCGCTGATATGATGAATGAGATTAACACCAGGAGACGCAGCATTCGATGCGCTACAGCGGTCCGGAGAGCAAAAGTCGTCGAGGAGTACCTGCAAGCGAAAGAAAATTATGAGTCTCAAGCCAAAAAGACGCAGATTACAAGTTGGAAGGAGTTCTGCAAAAAACAGGACAAGGAAGGAGCAAGGAAAGACAGTGCCTCTACAGGGTTATAGGACGGACCGCTAAAAGTCACGAGGACTTGACGATGGTAAAGGATGGGGTGCCACTGGGGTGGGCTGGATGGGATGATAATAATTCGGCTTCACTGCTGGCGGAGGCCTTCTATCCCAAAGACCTGGAAGATGAAGATAACGACGACCACCGTCAGACGCACTGGTCGTGTAAACAAGTGGGCGCATGAAGAGCACTATGACCTACCGTTTGCACATCAGGGCCGGATGGTCTCACAGCCGAAATCTGTACCCAAGTGATAACCCGGGATTCGGGGTTGTTTCTTGCCAATAAGTGCCTCGAGCAGGGCCACTTTCTTGGGTCTTGGAAAGTGACTACAGTGGTAAAATGCTCGAGAAAATGTTGGTAGTAAGGTTGAAATAGTATCTGATCCCAAGTTTGAGTACTCGTCAGATTGGTTTCATGCCCCAGAAGAGCAACGACAACTCACTCTACACCATGACACGAGCCATCAAAACAAACCTGAACCAAAAGAAGCTGGTCACTGTTGTATCGCTTGGTATAGAGGGAGGTTTCGACAGCGCATGGTGGCCGGCAATCAGGATCAGACTACCTGAGGAAAGGTGCCCGATAAATCTAAAAATGGTGATGTTATGTTATATTGTTATGTACTTTCCCTCCTTCGTAAAAGGCTCCCAAAAAGCATTTTATTTAGCTCATCGGTTGCAAAACCATTCCTTTGCTTATTTAAGCGTCAAAAGGTACAAGTAAATACAAATCAAACAATTAAGTAATGACGTTCATATATTTAAAGAAAGAAAGAAAGTTTTTTTTGTTTTTTTTTTTTTTTGTAGTATCTTTTACATATAAATCTAGGGTTTCCTAAACCTACGGTGGCTGCCACATAGCTTTCGCAATATACCGTCGAATGACGTAATTGCAACGATAGGTATTTGGTAAAAATAAGTGGGTTATGTTCCTCCAGAGAGCGTTTTTTGACACCGTAAAGTCAAACACTGATGCAATAATTTTCATGACGGCCGTTACTGTGGCTACCGCTGTCGTAGGAAACCCAAGCTAAAGTAACACTACTTACATAATATATAATTATAATTAGTATATAATGTTCCCACTGCTGGGACACAGGCCTCCTCTCGCTGAGAGGGTGTGTGTCGTAATCCACCACGCGGGCCCAGTGCGGGATAGTAGGTGTCACGTTTCTTCGATTTTTTTTCTTTTAGGACATACTGGTTTCCTCATGATGTTTTCCTTCACCGTTTCCTTCATCGAAAGACGCTTTACTTTGTGTAAATAATTTCATCACCACTGCTCTCAAAACAAGACTTGTTTTTGAAAATTCTATTCCCGAAGAGACAACGTATTTATTTGAAATAAACCGCACAGTGTTAATAAATTCATGTTTTCTTATTTTCAAATCTAAAAAGCATTTTGTCTTCTTTCAGTGGACTGAATTTTCTTTTGAATGTTATTTACTGAGGTCTAATGAAAAAGGCAAATTTTAATGACCTTTGGTTAGAATACTCAAGTTTATGTACGTTGGTGGCATTGATGTACAAAATAAAATGAGTATCTAAGTACGTACTTCTCATAAAAAACTTTAGACAGGGGCCACTTTGCGTGCCAAAATAGTGCCACGTTTTCACGTGTATGTGAGGTTATTTCGAATAAAAAGAGGGTAACTTTTATGCCATTTTATAGCTTGGTCCACGCAGCTAAGATAAAAAATAATTAAGTACTTAAGACACGCGCGGTTATTAGTTTAGTCTGGTCGAGTCTTTACGCTTAGTCTGGGCTCATGTTTGGTTATAATGAAGACTCTCAATGAGTCACACAGTCAAAGAATAAGCGTTGACCTATTTTCCTTTCTTTCTTATCACCACGCTTGTCTAGTAATGCTAGCGATTTCCGCGAAGCCTGGGATTAATCACGATAATAATAATAATAATCCACAACTTTCACACAACGCCATCTAGTCCCAAACTAAGCAGAGCTTGTGCTATGAGTACTAGACAACTGATAAACATACATTATATATTTATAAATACATACATATTATAGATAAATTACACCCAGACAGAACAAATGATCGTGCTCATCACACAAACATTTGTCCTAGGTGGGAATCGAACCCACGACCTTGCGCATAGATGTTTGGACACCATATCTGTTAGACATATATATTTAAAAAAAATAACAATCACCATTTATTTTGTGTGTCATCAGCATGCCGCACCGACTCAGTGATCAACTTTTCACCCTGCATATGTTTGCTCAAAAACCCTCTGGGCTCCCCTACCCAACCCGAATGTATAGCGCCATTTAAACTAGTTTGTTCAACAAAAGTAAAATCATATCGCTATGATTTTACTTTAAGCTCAGTTCTCACTGAGCGACAATTTTCGTGATTGTACAAATTGGGCGAAACACACACTGCCCCGCGCTATGCTGCGGGGTGCGTGGTGAAGGAGCCACGCGTGCGGGTGCGGGAGTGCAGATCTGCATCATCATGCAGATTTCTCCGCATAAACGCGCGGAGCTGCAGTCTAGTCATGGGGTTGCCTAGAGGCCTCATTTCACAGCAGCTTGTGGTGGTGATAGCATTGCAGATCATTGTTTTTTATACTAAAAATGGTTAAGTAAGAACTCATTCAGAATGCTGCAGTTATATTATCAGTTTTGTTTTTGTATAATCAAATTATAAGAAATCGTGCCTATAGAAGATATTGGCTACATCCCTTTTTACGAAAAAGATCGAAAAATGAGTCATTTGTTCAGAATTACTTAGATTTAAGAAAATGCTGTTTCACGACTTTCGATTTCGAATATAAATCGATCGATATCAAGATCCATTTCGAAATAGTACGTCTAGCTCTGTCAAAATCAATCACAATACTGCAGAACTCGGTGAATGCGTTTGTCTGTGTATTGCACTACGCGTGTTTTCTATACAAACACAGATACTTGCCAACAACGTAAGAACACGCACTCCCGCGCTACGCTGCGTGATGCGGTGCAGTGTGCGAATCGCCTTAAAGCCTTGGGAAATTGGGACATGTTGCGTAGTCCTCGCACCGCGCCGCCTCCGCAGCCCGCTCAAGACGCAGACGGCAGCAACCGCCGAACAGTGAGCCAGAAGCCACCGCCACCCCTTATTTTCTATTAGCTCACGTAATTGCATATTTCATATCGCTATCGTAAATAACCTCTCATTGTATCCTCTCTTGCTTAAATCGTTTCATTTCTTTCTATAAATTCTGCCTATCGTTGTATTCGCTGTTAATATACTTTTGCTTAATCTTTCTCGTGCCTATCATTTACTCACGTTTTTCGCTTCCAAAAGTATTTAAGTAAAGTAGGTACAAAATAATGAATTAATAAGATTTTGTCATTATTTCAAGACTCTATTGTTTAGAATTTTATGGTCCTACAATTACCATAAAGTATGCTCATGCCGCCTGTGATAAAAGCCGCCTGTGGTAAATTATCTGTAAGACTTTATGTAAATATTTTACCAATTTTAATACCGAATAAAATATTCATTATTATTTTATTTCTAGAGAATCAGTTAAATATTAGAAAAAATCTTAATTCCGGAAAACGAATATCTACCTAGTATTATGTTTGAAAATGTATACATGATAAATAGTTCTCTCGCAAACGAGTTTAAACTTAAAGTAGAACAATATTTTAAATGACAAAACTAAATCTTCGTGAACTGAGCGTATAGCGCCATTTTCTGTGTTCGTATAGATTAAAGCCTTGGGAGTTGGGAAATGTTGTGTGGCCCTCGTTTATGCAGCTTTATCGCGTTTCTACTTATACGGAGCTTTGTCTTATCCTACTTCAATAGAAAAATGAGTAGTAGTAGTAGTGTTGTCTTCATGATTTTGTTAGAAATAATGTTCTATTTTATAGTATTTCCTGTGCGTGTCCCAAATAAAATATTTTTCTTTTTCTTTCTTTCCAGTAAGTATAAATAATATCATTTATTAAGTCTATGTAAAAACTTATTTATGTTTGCATATAAGGTTCTGACTACCTACGTGAATAAATAAAATATTAGTGAAAAGTAAGTATGTATTCGTTAATGGCGAAATGCCTGTCTCTATAACTGTTTCCTCACGTCGTTACGAAAATGACTAACCAATCAGAGTAGCGTACATATATTATCTAATAAGGCATCCATCAAATAGAGCCCTAATAAAAATCAACCTTCGTAATTATAATACTTTCATCGTCTATATGAATGTTGATCATATTTCAAGAATGTTTACGTTTTTCTATAAATACTTAGCTGCTCTACATAATATGCCTAAATCTTTTATAAATGAGACGTTTTAAACAATGATTGGCTGGAGCAGAAATGCACAAAAATTTAGTGCAATAATATCGTCTTTAAATATGTTTGTGATATTCACAATATTGTCGTAGTGGGGTCGTAGAATTGCATACTTGCGTCGTCTTACGTTAAAACCGATATTTGCGGAAAACGCGTTGTTCGTCGGTGTTGTTAAAGTTTTCAAAATCGAATAAACGTCTAAAATAAACGAAGCGATCTACTAAACCAGTAGTAACCAGTAGTAGTTTACCAAATTGAATTCAAGATCGATTTTATTAAAATCTTTTGTCTAATCAGATCGGACGACTATAAAAGTTTGCTACTGAAATATGTATGCCCTACCTAAGCACAGCGGTTAGTGACACTAAATAAAAACCAGTCAAGTACGAGTCGAATTCGCGCACGAAGGGTTCCGTACCATTATTTATAAAAACGGCAAAAAAAATCATGTTTGTTGTATGGGAGCCCCCTTAAATATTTATTTTATTCGGTTTTTTTTTGTATTTGTTGTTATAGCGGCAACAGAAATACATCATCTGTGAAAATTTCAACTGTCTAACTATCACGGTTCATGAGATAAAGCCTGGTGACAGAAGGCCGGACGGACAGACGGACAGCGGAGTCTTAGTAAGGTCCCGTTTTACCCTTTGGGTACGGAACCCTAAAAAATCGAAACGCAACAAGTAAGTAACGCCCAAACAAACTAGAAAAAATAAATCAAAAACCTACCTTTGGACTTACCCATACGTCAGCGTCGTGTTCGTAAGTCGATTCCAAACTATTAAAAATATAATCACCGTCTTTCTATACCATTTAGAGGCCATATCTGACTAATATTTTTAATAGCATGAGCGCATGACTAGTTTTTTTTTCCAATTACACATTCACAATGAAAAAATTGTGAGCGTCTTTGTGATTCCCTAAAAGGGTTTCACAAAAGAACCTTGCAAAGATAAATGATGGTAGTGAGTGAGTGGTAGTTGCGAATAAAGTGCGCCGTCTTATAATAATGGTTCTATTTGTTTCCATGATACAAAATACGTCATTTTAAATTGCCGTTGCGAATTGCGCCATTGCGAAACGTGATTCAAAGAATGATTGGCATTGCGCAGAAATTCTGATATAATTTTAGTCAGTTTCAATGATTATTATTATTATTTTTAAATATTTTTATTTATTGATACTATTATTTAGGATATGTATATATCTGTGTATCTATTTTAGTATATTGTATACTTATTGTTGCATCAACGACGAACCCATTTTATGTCCAGGTAAATCACTGTCCATTCCGAGGTTGCCGGGAAGAGATCGCAGAAAGCAATAAGGCATAATTTTTAGTATTCGATATTTTTTTTTTTTTGTTACATACTTTTGTGGTGCACAATAAAGTATATATAAATAAATAAAGGAATAAATAACGACTACGCATTTTATGCGTATGTATTAAATACTTGTTTGAAAACAATATGGTGTTTAACTACAGAAAGGAGTATTTTATCTAATTTAACCATGCTTTGTCTCTGCGGGATATTATATTATAGAAGATAAGTGGTGGTTTTTTTTTCGTACGCTTTCAAGTGTAGAATTCTTTTTGTCGTAACTCTCCTCCAAGCCTTTAATCCTGTGAATAACTGCGAAGGAGAAGCAAAAAACACGTCCTACTTATGTACTATTGTAATCTAAGTAATTTATATTGTGCGTAGTTAGGTAGTATAGGTACTGTCTTACGAGGCAGAATTGGGATTAGATATTATATTAACTATATTGGAATGTGTTTGTCAGCTTGAATTACAGAGGTTGTGCGTTTGCAGTACGTCAATCGGTTGACCCAATTGAAAATAGGTACAGATGGAGAGTTTAATTTGAAAAGAAAGACCTATTTGATATTCATTTCAAATGAAATGTTCCAGCTTTGGAATCTAAGCCAAATCACCACTACACACACAAACAATATTTTAACAGACATTATAACTATATTGTTTTTCTGTTTATTATTATTTTTCTTATTTTCTTTTTCTAATAGAGTGGTTCAGAAATCTTTACGTGATTGGCACTTTAGTAGTGACAAGTAGGTAGCTAATGTCGTGAAAGCTGTCACAACACGTATATTCCGAAAATATTCGATCTCGAGACACCTCTCGAAACTCAATTTGACAATAAACACGACTTACTGATGTTCAGTTTACGACCTATATAATTTTATGACCAATATACTTTTTGATAGAATTGTTTTAATAGCGTCTCTTATTGGCAGTTTCGCAAAGAAAACGTGCCGGCGACTGACCGTTTGGTCGCCGAATTAATACCTAAGTTTGATAACTACCCTCCTTTACGAGCATTCTTTATCGGATGCCGAAAAATTCCTTTCAACTTCGGTTTAACGTTCGTTGCGTAGGTACCTTCGTTTCAAGATTCTTGTTGGTTATAATTACTAGACCATGATGATTGAATTACTGTATTTAAGCTTATTATTTTCCACACTTTACGTTACGAAAACACACTTTTTATGTATTGTGTAGTACATTTAATAAATTCCATTAGCAGTTCCTTTGAAGGAAATAAACATATATAAAACTCTCAAACATACATCTTATACCTATACATGAACCCTGAATACTTCACACTGTATTTTTAGGCAATCGTGTAAAAATGGTAACAGTTCCTTTACAGAAAATGCAACCAGAACTACTTTATTTCTATATCGAGTAAGGAAAGAGAATATATTCGGTTTAAGCACAACACATTAGCTACGCATACAAAAACTAGTGGTGACCTGCAACTTCAAATGCATACAGAGGTCAACTTTTGACTGTTTTGAAATATCCTTTTTATTAACTCATTTAATCAATTATGTAACAGACAACAAAAAAGAACAGAAAAATAAGTACAGACGCCAGCACATCAAGCTACCCAAAACTTTCAAACTTTCCCAATCAACTTTGAACCTTATACTATAGCGTTAAAGTTGAAAATCTATTAAAGAAATTGGACAGGTTGTAGTAGCTTGATGTGCTGGCGCCTGTACAAAGCTGATGAAGATGAAGGTGAAATCTTGACTTAAAACCACATTCATTCAAGTAAAGCATATTTGCTGAGCATTGTTTTATAATACGGACTTACCTTACTCATTTCTAAAATGGTTAATTGTGTATTTACAGCCTGTCCAAGAATCATTCAATAGATCACGGACCTGTTTAATATGTTTACAAAAACATAACCATTCAACTCAATTTTTACTCACATAAATCGGGAGTATTACTTTTTCAATAAATATCTGTGGCAACAGCGACAAGCTCTCACTCAGGTGTCAGCCTGTCAGTCAGAAGTGACTTTTTCAGAGAGTATTTGATATAGGAATGCTAAAATTGGATATACTTGATAAAAAAGAGGGTGTTGAAGGCCCACTTGCATGTTCATGGGTTATCCTAAGTCTAACTCAGGTTTAATGAAATAATTATTAATATTGCCCAGGTTAATAATGATTTCACCAAGAGTTAGAGGTAAACCAAGCGTTAAACTTTTAAATACTAAACCCACCGATGTGGGAGAGTTAAGTCGCTAAACTCTGGGCTACTATTAGTAATGTCAAAATAAATTGACGTTATGAGGTTAATTTGTATTTTCGTTCGACGTAGTAGTAAGTGAACATTCCGTACTAAATCAGCAGGCAATATTATATTGATGAAATTATATAAAAATAAATACAAATTATAAAAGTAAAACATATTTTTCCTTTCTGACGTTTTCGTCAATCATAAACGAAATCTTCAAGGGTATAAAATACAGTTAAAATGAAATGTGTGTGTTATAAAATTCAAGTATAAAATTCATGTAGTGTAAAAGAGATGGGTATACAATTTTCGTTCATTGTTCCTTCATTCATTTTTTTTCGTATTACATATGTGTCTACACCCACACATACATTGCAATTCTATTTAATTTTCACGTTTCGTCGATTGAACTGAAATGTTCCCAACTCCAAACTAATATCAGGTTAAGTAGCCCAGTGTTACTTTTTAATGGCGCAACGCGTAATAACAGTTAAAATGTTAATTGCTTAACTCGGAGTTTACAAAGTATACATTTATTCATTTAACTCGACTAAACCCTTCATCTGTGTCACTCGCCCGCTCCGGGCGGGTCCACAGATTACCGCGTCTGTGTCCCGCCCGGAGCGGGCGGTTAACCACTGTCATAGTAAATTTGTTTATAAAACTGTAACTATCTCGCTCACACGGACACAGATGCGGTAATCTGCGTACTCGCCCGGGGCGGGTGAGTGACACAGATGAAGGGATGAAACAGTTCTTATTAAATTGTGATGTGACATCAGAAGGCCAATTCCCGTAATTACGTTCAAAATCTAATCGCAATCTCATCTCAGCGACTACCAATGTCAAAAACTTGTCAAAAACGTAAGAACATTTTTGACAGATTGAGACCGAGATTAGATAGTGAACGTTTTTGAAATTACGAGAATTGCCCCTCTTTTCTCTGCTCGGACAAGTTTGTGGCACTTTTTTTATTATTCTGTTTTTGTAGTAGGTACCTATGTAGTTACAGTTATACCCGTGTTCACGAAACAATATCACTAAGGGTAAAATGTTTTCTCAAAATAAAGGATAATCAAAGTCAATGTACAAGTCAATTTGTACACAATGATGGAGTAACAGTAACGGGT
The DNA here is from genome assembly GCA_949629135.1 of Eremobia ochroleuca. Lineage (NCBI taxonomy): Eukaryota > Metazoa > Arthropoda > Insecta > Lepidoptera > Noctuidae > Eremobia > Eremobia ochroleuca. The sequence goes on from OX451389.1 coordinate 9,389,143, forward strand.
CCAAAAAAGTTAAGGTTCATAGAAATTTAAATAAAAAACAGGAGAAGTGGCTAGGAGACGTGTCTGTGTCCACGCGTCATGAGCAAAATGAGCATGTACTATGCAAATGGCCGTCTCCGCGAACTAGTGCGCTTTCGACCGTGATCGTGATAAAATATAAAAGTTGTTCAGTGGTTTCCTGTAAAAACCGAAATAATTTATATGGTGTACACAATAAAGAGACATATTCTATTATATTCAAAATAAAAACTTGGTATCTCATGGAATCACTTACCATATGTAAGTAAAAGTATTTTACTGTATTTGTCTTTAAAATCATGAAAAACAAACAATCGTAAAATATTTCTTGCTTTCACTACGCTATTTTTGTTTTCAAATATCGCAGCGGCTGTACTATATTTGCAGTATTTTTTTGCAGTAAGTTCTTTGTTAAATATTTATTTCTTTTTTTTTTTATTAAAACAAAAAAAAAAAACTATAACAATAAAGCGAGAAAAAGACATGACATATTAATTAACTCTCCACCGGGAATCCTTTTACAGTAAAATTTGTATTTAAAGGATTAACAGTCAAGTACCTGTTTATTAGAGACACAGGAAACCGCTGTAGTTGACACTCCGGTACGGAAGCGATAAAGAGGGTAATAAATTGTATTCCCAAGCTTTAGAGGAGAGTAGTGCCGTTGGCTGAATAAATCCAGTGACACCAATAAGTCACCTGAGACAATGGACCGGCTATTGCGTCAGAAATTCTAAATTGGTTTCTAAAAAAGGTGGGGCGGTTTCTGAAATTTTGAATTGGCTTCTAAATTAGAATGGGCTAACCTGCCCTGAAGCAGAATAGCGTTAAAATATCCTATGTATATACCAGTGGATAAATCTATTCAAGGAGAACATTTCTTATTGTGACGACTCCTTACGTGGGTAGCTACAGATCTATGTGAGTAATTAAGTGTTTTTGAAAGTTTGTTATATTAAATAACATTAATTAATTTTGTGCCTTACAAACTACTTTTGAATAGGTTCAAAAGTAATTTGGCACAGAATTCTTCAGAAAAAATTATATTATTTTGCTAGTTATATTCTCTTACCACGAAACTTACGACATAATATTACAAAATTACTTTGAAAACCATGGAAAATCTAATCTTATTCATTAAAATTATGATTTCGTTTATAAATATATTTTTATAAAAAAACATAAGAAAAACATTTAAAATATAAAAAATAGTAGTCCGCCGGTATTGGGAGCAGGGTCCAAGCTACCGGTGGTTAGGGCTCCAGAGACAGGAACCTCCTCACGATGCGAGCCGTATCAAGGAGTCCTGCCTTCTGTTTCAGGCCCTTGATCCAACCACTTAACGAGAGCCTCGAGAGATGTTGATCGAGGCTTTTGGGCATCAGGACATTGGCCGATACGACAATCGGCCCAGTGACAGCCGAGCTCACATTCCCCATGTCAACAACCGCGTGTGCGAAGTCAATAAAATCATTATTATGAACATTAAAATCCTCATCTACGAGTATACCTAGTGTGGCCATTCATCTGTCACATTAATTGAAACCACTTATTTTAAACACGAACAATTAAAATAATGAATTACAATTAATATTCTTTCTGTGGGACCTTTTTTTCGTTACCTAATGTATTTAAGGACATTAAACTTAATTTGTGATTATTTGGTAACAATACCGTGTTGAATTGTTGATACCATCGCCCCGCGCGTGTCTAGTGCCTTATTATCTAGTTATCTAGGTTAGTCTTTAGTCTGAGGGGCTTGTGGCTAAGTAATAACAGCCGCAAGGGTCGATCGATCAGGTTAAGCTACGCTTGCCGCGGTTGGTCCGTGGATGGGTGACCATCTTTACATACCAAGACCATACCCTCCGTGCCTCGGAAAGCACTTTAAGCCGTTGTTCCCGGCTGTAATTCGTAGATCTTTGACAGTCGTTACGGGTCGTCAGAAGCCCGAAAGTCTGACAACCAGTCTTACCAAAGGGTTTCGTATTACCCAGGGGTTGTGGAGGTCAGATAGGCAGTCGATCCAAGTAAAATACTGATACTCAGCTGCATCCAGTTAGACTGGAAGCTGACTCCAACATTGTTGAGAAAAGGCAGGCAGATGATGAGTAGGTTAGTCTTCGTAGTTAGTGTCTTAGTATTTCATACCAATTTTTAAGCTATTAATTTTGTTTCAATAATTCGGTTTTCTATTTTTAGTAAAATTGTTTTTAAAAGAATCAGTCTTTTAAAATAATCAAATAAACAATTTGTAACTATTTTAATGTACCTAATACACAACGAGTGAGCGAGCAGCGAGTGTGTGTCTGTCGTCTTGTGTGTGTGTTGTGTGTACTCCCTATACGATAATTACACAACTTTCTATTTACACTAGGTACTAAATTTAAATCTTATTTGAATAATTCTATCCATTACCAATCATAATTAGGTAAAGCAAATATTTTGCGTAGAAGTGGTGGCCCAGTGATAACGGCGCGACTTACAATCATCATAGGTCGTGAGTTCGAACCCAAGTAGGCGCTTTACTTTGTGTAAATTATTTCATCACCACTGCTCTCAAAACATTGAAGGAAAACATCTTGAGGAAACCGGCATGTGGAACCAAAAATTCTAAGGCATGTGACATCAATCCGCACTGGCCTTTCCCCTTGGCCTATTCCCTCTCACTGAGAGGAGGCCCGTGTCCCAACAGTGGGAACAATATAGGTTGAAAATGCTAAATATTTTGAGAGAGAAGACTTTAGTCTCCCATTGAAAAGTGTTAACCCCATTAGTCGACCACTTAGCACAGTTCCTGTTGATCGACAAAGTCTTCCAATGATGTTAAAACCCAATTATATAAATTACAGAAGCACTCAAAATTACCAAACAACACTCAAACATTTTCTTAAGGGATTAAGACAGTTGTTACAAAGTAAAACCGAGTCTTCATTTTCAACAACAAACTTATAAATAATAAAATAACTGTCACCTAATAATTCTTCGCGTAATAATAATTTGAGACTTAACTTTAATTAATCCACACTTCCAAACTTAATAATATACTCGTAAATGCGAAAGTAACTCTGTCTCTGTCAGTTTGTAACTTTTGACGCCATAACGGCTAAACGGATTTGGGTGAAATTTGGCTCATTGATAGACCATAAGCTGATCTGCATTAGGATACCAATCACTCCCGTTAGTTCCTACGTTCCGGTGGGTAATTTTTGACTTCCACAAGAACAAAACCGCGGGCTAAAGCTTGTTAGCATATAACGAAAAATTCAACTAAACTTACTCGTGAATGAAAAAGATAAATTCCACGAAAAATTTAATCAGTCCCAAAAAACATGTCTCTTCAGCTGTAAAGTTAGGACTAATTTTAATTTGACTCCGTGTAACCATTATGAAATAACAATCTACGTATCAACTACAATTTTAATAACCATTTGCCATATCTAATTAACTTTAACCGTCATTGTTTTTCTTCTTCTTCATCTTCACATTTAATGGGCTAATTAACCCGGCGTCATTGTGGTAGGAAATATTATAGTTACATGGACATTGAGGTGGGTCAATATGTGTTTAATACAATATTCTTATGGATCAGAAGCCCAATTAATTTTTTAAAAAGAAAACACGACACGGCCTACAACTACTTATTTATTCAAATTACAAAAACCGTTACAAGGAAATAATTCAAACGATCACTAGTACACGTCTGTCCCATCCGAGCTCCGCAGCAAAAGTGACAGAGGCGAGTGAGCACACGGCTCATGGTGTGTCACCCCTTCCACTGACAGCGTCATCGCAGCGACGTGATGTCCCCGCCTTCTCAGCTGTCAAATCCTCTAAGAATATGGTATTTCCATAATTTTTAAGTAAATTCGTAAACTGTGTCATTATTTCAGTACAAAGATATTCTGGTTTTGTTAATAAAACAGAAAAATAATAAAAATAATTCAGAAACGTTTAATTCAGTTGAATCAATTTTTAAAATAACACTATAAAATTTAAAAAAAAGTACAATATTGGCTCCAGCTACTGCACAGAACGGCAACGTCACGCGCGTACTTTCAAAAATATTAGAAATTTTAAACCAGCTGGGTAATTTTGACCCAACCTCAATGACGCCGGGTTAGTATCTGCACAAAATTGCTTCCATAGAAATAATTATAAATATTCACGAAAAAATGTATTAATTATTATTGGAACTATATGAGCTGGATTTCTTCAATAAAGATTGGTCTTTGGCAGCTCTGGACAGAGAGAGGTGGAAAGAGAGTAGGGGGGCCTTTGCCCAGCAGCAGACATTAACGGCTATTAAAAAAAAAGGTAAAAACAATCACATTTTTATTTAATTCTAAAAAAAACTGTGACGAGAAACAACACATTAGAAGGTCACTTTCAAGTTTTTCGTCTAGTTCTTATAATTATGTAATAGGCACTTAGAAGATGCCAACAGAAACGGCTGTCAGCGTCTTCTCGTGATAGATGATCCGATTAAGCTTTTTGCTACGGAAATCTAAAACTAGTAAACGCGTAGTACGCAATACAACCCTCTATTGCGTACTACGCGTTTACTAGTTTTATACATTTACTGCAGTCTGCAAAAGCTACGTGCTGGCAAAAATTTTATTCAATTTTCGAGCAAAAATTTTATTCAATTGCACCGACTTTCTCAGGGTTAAAACGTTTGGAAATGACCTTGCCCACGCCTCTATTCGATTTGATCCATACTTCCAGGGACACCCTGTATAATGAAAATCGAACCCGGCACGTGTCTCGGATAGCTTTCCAGTTACCATGTTTACCTGTTACCATGGATTTAGTCCATGATTCTGAACCTCCGTAAATATTTTTCGCCGTTTATTTAAAAAAAAATTGCTGTCCATACATTTTGACCACGTAGGTATTGCATTTTTCTATAAACCAGCAGATTTTTTTTTCTAACCAATTATAAAATTCCAGATGTTGGTTTCTGCCACCCCGTTTATGTGCTTGTTACCTAAATAACGCTGTATATTTTCATCGTAAGTCGTATAGTTAAGTGCCAAACATGTTTAAAATGCACAGTGTAACGAAAAAGTACCACATCATTTCAGTTTAAAAAAAATAAGACTGCCAACAAAAGTAAACACTTATAAAAATTACTGTAGTGTTTTTTTTTTAGTTTTAAAATTATCATAATAAATTAAAGTGTTAACATGTGTTACTTAAAATTATTAACATTAGTCTGGATTTCACATTTATCGGCGCTGCGAGCTACAATAAGCGCAACACGTCATACTCATCTATAGCAACATTAGCATGTCGGTGCGGTGACGCGAACCCATGGGATATTACCAAAAATCGCTCTACGCGCCTGAAGACGTTTTCACTTAAAGAAACTATGCATAAATGAGCACACTTCTTACATTCAATAAAAGGCTATAAACTGCCGGTAGATTCTGTAAAAATCTCACCGTGAAAACTGGCGTGTAGTGAGCTGTCAGTGTCATCCCACTGATGCTAGGGATTGACCAAGAATACATTTACAATTCATAATCGAGATTTTAATAATATTTTTTGTGCTTTGCTATTTTATTTTAAAATCCCACAAAATAGTAATGTTTTGACAACAAAAATACTAGCTTTGAAGTTATATAAAATGATTAACAGAATTATCATAAAAAATATCAATAAAATCTCGATTATGATTGTAAATGTATGCTTGGTCAATCCCTAGTATCAGGTGGGATGACACTGACATCTCACTCCACACTCACTTCACCTAAATTTTCACGGTGAGATGGTTACAGAATCGCACTGCTGGTGTAAAAAAAAAACGCTTAACGAGTCCCTTGTTGTCCCCGTCACAGTGATTTTTTTTATTTTGTTTGATTTTGTTTGTGGTGGTTTTTTTCGTTTTTTTTTGTATTCTTTTTAACTTGATTGACGGTCAGAATTCGAACTTTTGGTCACGAGAAACAGTTTTAAATGTTCTAACTTAACTATAAATATATGTTTAGTTAGTTAGTCATTTAATTTAGTACCTTGTGTAAATAGTTCATTGCGTTTTATATAGTATACAGTCTGGAGACAACAATGCGACAATGAATGTTAACACTGACAACACTAATGCTTAGGAGTATTTTGGAACTATAAAATAAAAAAAGTGATTTTTAAAATAAACCAAATATTAGTGATAGTCCCACTATGGGTTTTGCCAATCTTTGACTAGCGATAGGGACTAAACTATTTGAAATATTTGATTGAATTTTCGTATGCAGACTAAGCGCGTCATTAAGTTCCCTTCAAACGGGAAACGTTTCCCAGCTGGTGGCGTGTGTGTTGAATCATTAAACAGGGTATTCCGTTTTTAATTATGCAGCATATAACGGGCGCGAACTCTTTCACTAGGATGTGTCAGTACGTCACGCCCGGAGAACGTAATTTCATACTATTTTTTTTATTTATTTATGCTTAAAATAAATGAAAAGACTATGAAATATATATTTTTTCGTTTATTTATATATATATATATAGCACAAAAGAAAATATGTATCGATGACTAATACCTTTGTTGTACGAAACTATACGTCTCACCCGTTCCAGGGCGCAACATATATTTCAAGGACGTATTCATATGTCCTACCCGTAAACGCTATTGTTTACGTTTGACGTATTTATACGTCCCGCTCGGTTAACAGGTTAGGTTCCCTTCAAAATGGTTGAGCTGAATGGTGCTGATCCATACGTCATGTTCGTGAACGGGCGCCGTCAGTAAGGACTGGTCATCTCTTAACCGCCGCGGCTTATTTTAATTTATTTTCATTTCTGAATTGTTTTATCTTTTTAGTACGGACGCTTATAACGTGCACGTCTTTTTACATCGTTCTCACACGTATAATTTCAACATGAATTATGTAATCAATATTTTGTAACAATTTTATGATTTAAAAGAGTTTCTTGCCCGGTCTTCTCCATAGGTATCTACTACGCTTTGGCATGGGCAACTAGCTTCATCTTTCTGAGTGGCCGACCCCTTGATAGTTCAAAAGTGCCTGTAATTAGTTTATTTGAAGTAAATGCTTTGAGTTTGAGTTTGAATAAGATGTACGCAGTTTAATTTAGTGTCGTATTGTCGTCTCCAACTTGTATAATCATTTTAATGTTTATAAAATGAAAAATAATTATTATACCGTGTACAGTTAAATTACCCTCACAACTCCTGTACGTTACATGCAAACATCAGCACAACGTTTAGCGTTACAATTTGAGGTGCCGTAAACACCGAAATTTCACAGCAACAAAAAGCTATTTCCCAGCGGCAATTTTTGTTCATACATATCGCGTTAATAGCGGCTATGTGACTATGTGTGTATGTGTGGCTATGTGTGTGTGCTTTTATAGTATTTTATAAAATTTACTTTTACTGTCCAAAAAGAGAACTTATAAGGTTATATTTTTGTAATGCACCCTTAATCCATCCGCTGTCTTCCCTTGATTTTTAAAAGAATACAGACCCTACAAACGCCTGCATTAATTGGGTACTATCAAGCTTTCAAATATCAAAGCAAAATAGCGTAACCATATAATGAAGGTGTATCGCCCCCCTTTTTCACGGAAAAATCTTTTTTTGTGGATAGCAGTTCAGTAATAGAACTGAACTGCTTTCCAAGAAAATTGTGTTACCCTTGCACTTTAAACCATAATAAACAAATGGGTTCTCGGTTATTAGTTACTCAAGGGTGATCGAGTTACTGTATAGTCGAAGATTTTTGATATAGTTTCAGGAACTACAAACGTGACATATAGGTATCTACCGCCACCTGTCAGTAATGGCCGGATGGCATAATACGTCACTGAACACACAAACATGACCGTACTTAGTTTCACAGTTGTTTTCTCTCTTGCGTCGTTATGAACCGAAACTGTACTAATTCAATCAAAGCTTTATAAAAAAACAAAAACAAAAAAAGACTGCACATTCTGTTGTTTCTTTAAAAAGTAAATAAAAAAATACCTTCTACAATTTTTTGTTTGTGAAGACTTCCGTGGCACTTGTTGTCTCAACTAAAACTTGGTAAGCTTTAAACGGTCGTGAAATTCTTTTATAAAGTTTTCTGAAGCACTTATAAAACAGACCACCACAACGAAACACCTCAAATTTCGAACTCACAAAAGTTATCAAAAAGTCATTAAAACATTTTTAATAAATTATAAAAACACTTCCACTGCTCCTTAAATATTCTTACATTAAAAAAAAATCTTCATCGATGTATACGCAAGCTTAGGGTGGATAAGACACGCTCGAGACGAGCGTTCGACACGCCACGAGTTTCAATCTGCCCTACAACATGAACCACGAAACATTAAGGCGGGGAACAAACGCGGGGCACACGCTGTCGTCCGCTACGCGGGAAAATCGCCCTGAAGCTTTTGCGAGAGTCGCTCTCATTCCACTTGAGCTAAGTGTTGGAACCGGTTTATAATTAAATTGTAGACACTTGTGTGTACACTTTTTTGTATTTATACTATCAACTGTTTTGGGTGCAATAAACAGAGACCAATAAATGCCATAATTTGTCCGAGTGACTATGACTACTATTTTAACCGAATTCTTGATTATGAAAACTCATACAAGTACTCGTAGCTATTGCTCGTTTATAGCATCACAGCGGGTCTTATCAGAATACTAGCGCTGCGATATATTTTTTTTAATATCGCATCATTATACTGAGATAGGAACCTTTTTGAACTCGCATATTTTTTTTCTTGTTTCTTTTTTTTTTTGGTTGTTTTTAATGTAATTATGTTAGTTTTAAATGCTCATTTTTGTACTGATTGTTTTTTCTGTACATGTCTCAAATAAAATATTTGTCTTTCTTTCTTTACAAGTTTCAATGTTACACTGCTTTATTTTGCAATCATTTATGTATATATATATATAAATGATTGCATATATATATATGGCAGAAGAAATAGGAGGCTTATACCAAGCAGTGGGTGATTCCGGGATGAAGAGATGATGATAAAGTACAATTACTTGCTTAAGGAAATTGTGGATACAGCGTTGTTAATTGAAACAATAACTCGTTAAATGTATTCATGCTACATTTTTAGATTAATCAGTCGATTAATCTAGAGATTAATAAGTCTACTCATGTTCAATACTCATATTAATTAAGTAAAACAATGGTTTTATTGAAAATAAGCTTTACAATTTTAATTAGCAGAAAATACAGCCATTTGTGCGGAGTCCGACTCGCACTTGGCCGAGCTTTTATTATAGTGAACACAGATGAATTAAACATTCTATAAATAAATTATTGCTACAGTTGAAATAAAATTACTATCAGAGGTAGGTACGCACGACGCATATACAATGCGAGGTCAGTTAAAACTGGAAATATTAGGTCATCCCACTTCCAGTGTCATATTTTTTTATTATTATTATTTTACAAAAACTGACTACTATACTATATAACCTTGTGACACTAATCAATAATCTCCACCACTATTAATCACTCGCTCCCAGACTGCTGGCAAATCTTGAACACCATTTAAAGTACCACTTTCATTTAATTCATCAATAATGCTCTTTAGTTTAATATCTAACTCCTTTTTGCTATTGTATCGAGTACCCGACAATTTCCTCTTCACATGGCCAAAACAATTGAAATCACAAGGATTCATATCCGGGGAATATGGCGGCTGAATAATTTCAATCCATCCTTTATCTTCAATTAAATTCTGAACTATTTGTGATTTGTGCGTTCTGGCGTTATCATGTAAAATTATAGGACTCGTTATATGATGTTCGTCTGCCCAAATAGGAATATTTTCTTCTAAAAATGACTTATATCGCTCTCCAGTCATAGTTGTATTTTCATCATAAGTTCTCCAAAAAGCAATGCCTCTGACATCCATAGCTACTATTAGTAGTATTTTTCGTTCATGTAGCTCTGCACGTGGTAAATGTTCAGCTGAAGTGCCCGGTTCCACCCAACATCGTGACTGACTCTTTGACGAGGAGTATAAAATTCGACCCAAGTTTCATCAAGGCATATGAATCTATTAAGTATATTTTTCTTACGGCGATACCACGATAAATGGCTACGCGCAGTTTCATAACGAAACTCCTTCTGATCCGTGTTCAGAGTGTGGGCCACCCACACTGAACTTTTATTGACCAGACATAAATCCTCCGTGAGTACTCTATGTACAGTGGAATGAGGAATGTTAAGTTGAGTGGAGAGATCACTGACACTGACCCTACGTGACTGACGAAGTGCTTCCTTGATTTTGTCCCTTGCTTCTAATCTAGTCGATGATAATGATCGAGGTGCTCGCGGCTCATCTTCAGCTGTGGTTCTTCCTTGTTTGTACATTTCAAGCCATCGCTGTACGGTTCTTTTATTTAAGGCATTACGACCAACACACTTTACGAGTAAGTCGTGCGCAACTCCTCCAGAGCAGTTGAGTAAAGCACAAAACTTTAGAAATATACGTTGCTCCACTACATGAATAGATTTTTTAAAATCTTCCATTTTAAATCAATGCACGTCTTGACAATACAACACACCAAATTAAACTAACATGATTGTACAAGACAACACATGTATTAACTATTGCATACCATTGCGCAATACATAAATATGGGAATTAAAAAATATGACTCTGGAAGTGGGATGACCTAATATTTAGCTTGATATCGCGTCGTGTGTACCAAGGATGAAGATAAATTAAGAAACGTTACATTTTAGCGTGCCCAGTGAAGGAACAGGGCACACTATAAACTATAATGTATACAACGTGTAACGTTAAATGCGCAAAACCTGAAAATAGTTTGATCAGAATAACGAGCAGAATTAATTGAACCACTTTTTATTATAGGTCACATTTTTCAAAAATCGTCATTAATAACGTTGCCGTGTCTATTAATTAATAGATCAAGCAACCCACTGTCAGCGCGGCGCTGCGGCCCGGTGACGAGTCCTCCCTAGATAAAGCGTCGTCGCAGACGCAAGAAACGATCAGAATGGCCAGTAAAACTAAAACAGCACATAAAACCTTTACAATTTTTTTAATGACTTATTTTCTCTTTGAAATAGGTCAATTGAATTAAAAATCAGTTCGGTGTCTGAGGTATTGCGCATTTAACGTTACACGTTGTATATGTTTCTTTATTTTTATTGGCACCATTTGCCAAACTAACGCAAACCGGCACTGCTTCCGTTCTATCAATTAAAACTATACAGACGATAGATATAAGAAATATTTACTATGACAGAGACGTGTGTTGTTGGGAAGTTTGTTGCGTAACTCCATCAGTCTTATTAAATTGTGAAGTGCTTATTACAAGACTAATTTAAATCATTCGTTTCTGATTTTGATTTTAGTCTTCTTACAGATTTCTGTCAATTCAAATGGCACAACTATTTAATTGACGGCTTTAAACAAAACTTATAAATATACGAAAGCGAATCTATACTAACAATAATGCTGAAGAGTTTATTTGTTTGTTTGAACGCGCTAATCTCTGGAACTACGAGTCGGCCCAACTATTGAGGAAGGCTATGTACTACTTCATCATCATCTGCCTAGCCTTTTGCCAACTATGTTGGGATCGACTTCTAGTCTAACCGGATGCAGTTGAATACCAGTATTTTACATGGAGCGACTGCCTATCTGAACTCCACAACCCAGTTACTGGTACCTAGTACGATACCCTTTGGTAAGACAGGTGGTCAGACTTTCGGGCTTCTGACTACCCGTAACCACTGTCAAAGATACACGAATGACAGCCGGAACCAACGGCTTAACGTGCTTTCCGAGGCACGGATGGGTCTCGGTATGTAAAGATGGTCACCCATCCACAGGCCAACCGCGGCAAGCTTAGCTTAACCTGATCGATCGACCTGTGCGGTTGTTACTATTTAGCCACGGGCCTCCCTATATTATATACTACTTAACATCACATAAAAAAGTCACAAAGTAATAGCGCGGACAAGTGATGCGATGCGATGCGGTCGGTCGGAGAATCAAGAAATTTCACGCGGACGATATCGCAGGCAGAAGCTAGTTAATAAATAAAACAATAACACAATGAATACGTTATTCACAGACTATTGTCTGACTGTGTAATCTAAAGAGACATTGTATTATTCCCTTGAGATGTGCAGCTGTAGTCTACGAAACAAGTATCTACCATTCCTCCGCAAATATCAATTAATTACGTAGATTCCATTTGGCCTTCTGTGTTCACTGCAGTTCGAACAGCGCTAGAGATGGGCGTCGAGTACATACCCACACGGAAAATATCCAGGTAAATTGCCATTTGGTTAAATACCGGGTATTTATCCGGGTAAATAAATACCCAAACCTTGAGGAAATATATTTAATAACAGTAATGTTAACATAAGATGTCTGCATGTGTGTGCGTACTTCTATTTCGCGAACTACGACTATATTTAATTGGTGTGAAATAAAAAAAAAGTTATCTATATGAAGTCTATTTAATAAAAATCTTAAATTCACTAACAGACAACGCACAGAATCATGAAATTTTACATAAGACTTCCTTTTTTGACAAGAGTGAGCACTAGGAAAGGATTTTTGAAATTTCATCCTGGAAAGGGGTTTAATAGGAATTGAAGGTTTGTAAGAAAGTTTATAATTTTAGCTGATTGGAGATCCCATCACGCACATAGGCTTGTCCACATAATAAAAATCTTGAATTTTCTGACAGACAACTCACCACGAAAGTGAACGCTAACGTAGGATTTTAGAAAATTGATCTTCTAAAAGGGTTATAAATAGTGGACGAGTATGTTTACCTAGGACAAACTGTCCAGTTAAGTAGGTCCAACTTCGAGAAAGAGTTCAATGGGCAGCGTTAGGGAAGCTATGCCATTTCTTCTCATCCCAGATATCGCAGTGTCTCAAGACGAACGTCTTTGACCAGTGCGTGTTATATTAAGTGTAAACTAGTTTACGATTAAACACTAGCTACAGGCATGAAATAACAAGTAAATAAGGAAGATCACGCTCTTATTTATAAAATAAAGGCAACAGTAAGTCATTACTAAGTAGAATCATGTATAATAAGATGTTTACCCGGCAAGTCTACATATTATAATACGTGACTACACTGGCATTCAAATTATAAGTGAAGAAGGAAAAGCCCCAAATATCTTCCATAATTATGAACCACCTTTGTTATCCAACTGTTTACGGTACAAAATATGTACATATATCTCTAAATCCGTATTTATTTTGAATAGGACTGATATCATTTTATTCCTGCAAGGGTTCATAATTTAATTTAGCGGTCGTACATTTGTAAATAGTGTATGTATGTATGTAAATCAAATGTTGAGAAACGTAAGTATACGAGTAGTAGTAGTTATAATCAATAATGAATGTTTGCTAATAAATCAAATATTACTAGTAACTTAGAGCAATATTTCCGGAATATCACATGACTATGTATACGACTGATGCACGACTCAGAATTTGTATAAGCACAAGCTCAAGGAAATTCTGATTCAGAGGGGTAACATGCGTTTTCCAAAGGATGGAAATCAATAAAAGCCTTTCGACTACAAACACTGTAACATACATATAGTTTGCTACCAGCAGCTATTGGCGCCTGAATGATAATGATAGGGGGACGTTGTTTGGAAAAAAATGTGAAATCGTCACAGAAATTTGTAATGACAAAACAAGAAGGCAGCGTTAGTTCCGATTTTTGCCGCGCGATGAAAGGACCTTATAGCGCTGTAGGTATATAACATTACTAGCAGGGCCCCGCGGTTTCACCCGCATAAGTTTCGATCCCGTGGGAATATCGGGATAAAAAAGTATCCTATGTGTTAATCCTGGTTATAAACTATCTGTGTACCATATTTTATCAGCCCCTGCTGTTCCTCGTGGGAACCTGTGTACCTTTGTGTAATAACTTTTGTTGGAACACTGGTACTCATAACACAAGTTAGATCTTACTTTGAGTACCAGAGTTCAAAATACGCTAGTCTTTTAATTTTCTGGTAACACAGTTCTTAGCGTATCATAGTCACTAGTGTTATTGTTCACTTTTTTGCGAAATAAAGAATTTTATTTTTTTATTTTATTTTTTTTTATCCAAATCCGTTCTGTAGTTTTTGCATGATTGAGTAACAAACATCCAAACATCTTTACAAACTTTCACATTTATAATATTAGTAGGAAAGTCTTTTGACTCTGTAGCAGAATAGACAGTCTGAAATGACCATAGTCCCTTTGCTCACAGAGACAAAATGATGTTTCCCACTAATTGGATTTTGCGCGTTGTGGTCGTAGTCGTGTGATCGGGCTCTATTGTGTTGGATAGGCGGTAGGCTTTCAAGAGGAGTAGAGAACTAGTGTATCCTGTGTGTGTATTGTGCAAACATTTGGAATGAATTCTAGTCAAAATGTGAAAAAACCTAGCTTAAAGATTTAAGGACTTTGAGGGGCCCGTGCCTAAATAATAACAGCCGCACAGGTCGATCGATCAGGTTAAGCTACACTTGCCGCGGTTGGTCTGTCGATGGGTGACCATCTTTACATACCGGGACTCCCCCGTGCCTCGGAAAGCACGTTAAGCCGTTGAACCCGGCTGTCATTCGTGGATATTTGACAGTCGTTACGGGTAGTCAGGAGCCCGAAACTCTGACAACCAGTCTTACCAAGGGGTACCGTATTACCCAGTAACTGGGTTGTGGAGGTCAGATAGGCAGTCGATCCATGTAAAATACTGGTATTCAGCTGCATCCGGTTAAACTGGAAGCCGGCCCCAACATAGTTGGGAAAAGGCTAGGCAGATGAATGAATGAATGTTAAGATTTAAGTACTTTCAGTTAGGGAAAGGTCAAAGCTATATTCATGCTAGTTTTATTATTGGACATATTTCTATTGAATTTAGCTAACATACATCTCAATTTATCACACACCTGCTCCTTCCAATTAAGTCGCCTATCAATGGTAAGTCCTAGGTATGTTTGGCTATCTACGAGATCTATGGAGTCACAGCTGTAAGGGTTGGCTACTTTATTGGTACAATTGTCATGCGAACACTCATAGAATAGAATAGAATACTCTTTATTATGTACACCATATAGATTACAGACATAAATGACAGTGAGCTGTTAGTTTAGGCAAGAAAAAGCTTCTATTTTGACTGGAACTGATGTACATTAATTTGGTCTTACCAGCGTCATGAGACCATGTAGTCAACAAGTCGAAGTCCTCTTGTTGCCTGTGGGCATCACTAACACTCTGTCCAGCAGCTATAAAGCAGGAGTTGTCGGTGAACTGATAGATCTCACACTTTTTTTTGACATTAAAAAGGCTATTTACATAAGTGAGGTAGTGCAGCGGTCCATGTGTAGCGGTGGTATTTGAATAAAATATGTCTGACTAAATTTATTTGTAACCCTAGCGATTATTTTCACTGTTATCTTAACGTTAATCTGTGAACAGCGTTGTGGGCTGCAATATCGACTATGTGTTTTGTATATTTCTTATCTCTATGTTTTATATTGTGGCCGTTTGTTTTCCTCTAAAATAAAAATAAAATTAAAGAAATAAATATTTTTCATCCCAGGCAAGGGTGAAGGAAATTGTACCTATTCTGATAGGATTATTAATCAATTTATTTATATCAAATTACTTTAGTAGTAACTAAAGCTTAACTTGAACGAAAACACATTTTCTAATTCGAGCTGCCGACGTTAATCAAACTCAAACTCAAGGCATTTATTTCAATTAAAACATTTACAGGCACTCTAGAATTTTCAAGAAGTCGGTCAGTCAGAAAATATGAAGCTAGTTGCCCATTCTAAAGCGTACTATATACCTATGGAGAAGAACGTGCAAGAAATGCCATGGATACTCTTGTAGATTATATTTTTACAAAAATATTAGTTACACCATTAATGTTGGATTTATAATTATATGTGAGAATGACGTAAAAAAAAGACGTACACGTTAAAAGCGTCTAGAGTACAGCAAATAGTAACAAAACAACAATCCGAAAAATAAAATAATTAAAAATAAGCCGAGGCAGCCGATCACGAAACAAGCCGTTCACGAACATGACGCATGGATCAGCACCATTCAACTCAACCATTTTGAAGGGAGCTAAGTGATCCAACACACACGCGAGACATTTCAACACACACGCGAGACATTTCAATTGTACTCACATTTGCATACTAGTGTGAGTCTTACAACATACATTTTGTCATACACTATATACGTACCTACATGTGTGTTGTTTTGCAAATTTTGTCTATCTAAGCAATCGTTTAAGAAAATGGCTCTGGATATTTTGTTTAGCGAGAATTTTAAATTAAATTAAGCTAAGCTAAGTAACACAGTAATATTGTGGCAGCCACTATTGTTTTCTTTTTCTTTTAAGATTTTATCACTTGTCTTTGGCACTTCTTTTAACCTTTAGTTAAAACGTGGACAATGGTGTGGGTTACATGTTTGTTAAATCTTAGTTTCAGTATTTCTCTGTAGTTTGTAGCATGTAGCTGTTTTTGTCCCTAATAAATAAATAAATAAATCATTCGATTCAGCGCACTCTGCGAAATCAATTTGTACCTAACATGTGGTGGTGAAAAGTTAAAGAACTTTTCTTCAGAGTAAAGGCAAATCCCACCTGTTGGAAAGTAGTTATTGGCCCAGGATGGCCGATCTGCTGCTGGCCATGGCACTAGCGACTAGCGTCTAACTGCTCATCACTGATACTGTCTCTGTCGGACACGATGTCAGGTGAGACAGCGTGCTTTTTAGCCATGCTCACCTGTGAGTTTGAGCTCGCGACTAGTTCCACCTTAATTGTTTGAGCCCGACTCGCTCTTGTTCAGTTTTGTTGGTTTAATCCATATTTCTATTATACAACGTGTAACGTTAAATGCGCAAAACCCGAAAATAGTTTGTTCAGAATAACGAGCAGTTATTAATTCAACCACTTTTTAATATAGGTCACATTTTTCAAAAAATCTTCATTAAAAACGTTGCCGTGTCTATTTATTAATAGGTCAAGCAAGCCAATGTCAGCGCGGAGCAGCGGCCCGGTGACGACTCCTCCCTTGATAAAGCGTCGTCGCAGACGCAAGAAACGATCAGAATGGCCAGTAATACTAAAACAGCACATAAAACCTTTACAATTTTTTTAATGACTTATTTTCTCTCTGAAATAGGTCAATTGATTTAAAAATCAGTTGGGGTGTCTGAGGTTTTGCGCATTTAACGTTACACGTTGTATACTACATCAGGGATGCCGAACCTCTAGGTATACATCTACGTGCCATTCAATGTAAATATTGAATGTGGCCATGACGTGTCAACAAAAAATCTTGACTTGGTGACTAATGAAAAAAAAAAAAACTAATTTCACAATAATGACTTTATTATTACACAGTAATGTTAGTAACAGTATGTAACAGTTTCATATTTATTTAAATGAAATAACAAATTAGTGCGACTTCTGCTTTTGACAACTACATGAGTTTGGTCCCTGAATTCCTGAAATGATGCCATGTCCAAATTATTTTGTTACGTGCCACCAATGGCACGCGTGTCATTGGTTCGCCATCCCTCTACAATATAGTACGTAAGGTCCTTGGTTTAAAAGGGTGAACAGGAAAAAACAGGAAAACAGGGTAAAACTTATGAAATTCCAGGAATTGGAATGTTTCTGAGTTGTTTTTGCCAATATTGCTAATCTGAAGTCAATAAAACTTACAAGGGGTATGCGATCAGTCTGTCTAACTTCTAAATTTATATTCCACGAGTAAGGTCGAAAAGTATATAAACTCATGATCGTCAAGTGCCAGTGACGGCTCCATTTTACAGGTAATTAATACAATAATTATTGTTGTTCAATATCAAAATTCTGCTAAATACAATCTTCGTGAAATACTCTACTATCTACTAAAGAAGCATGTGAATGACATTGAACGGTGATAAAATAAAGAGCATCTAATCATTGTACAGCCAAATTAGTAATAAAGACTTTGCTAACGTGGGTTTAATGTGTGTAATAATAGCTGTGTCAGCCGCTCTGCACGTGTTTTGATACGTATCTCAAATTGACTGTATGAAAGTAAGCTGAAAATTATACAAAAATGAAAAATTTTGCCATGTCGTGCTGAATACTGCTCCCACCGACAAACTGTTACGCAGTTTGGTGGGTTTATGAAATTTTATAAAATGTTTGGTCCAGAATAATATATACAACGTGTAACGTTAAATGCGCAAAACCTCAGACACCCCAACAGATTTTTAATTCAATTGACTCATTTCAGAGAGAAAATAAGTCATTAAAAAAATTGTAAAGTTTTTATGTGCTGTTTTAGTTTTACTGGCCATTCTGATCGTTTCTTGCGTCTGCGACGAAGCTTTACCGAGGGAGGAGTCGTCACCGGGCCGCTGCGCCGCGCTGACATTGGCTTGCTTGACCTATTAATAAATAGACACGGCAACGTTTTTAATGAAGATTTTTTGAAAAATGTGACCTATATTAAAAAGTGGTTCAGTTAATTCTGCTCGTTATTCTGATCAAACTATTTTCAGGTTTTGCGCATTTAACGTTACACGTTGTATATTATTATATAACTTTTTGACACGTATTCACTAGTCGACTGCCTCATTGTTCCAGTGGTCGCAAGCGCTATTCTGGCACGAGATTCTGGGATTGATCCCCAGGTCGGGAAAAATTTTATAAGAGTTTTTTATCTATAATTTCTCAGTAGCAGCTCTGAGTCTAGATTTGTTGATGGCAATATTACACTGTACAGACGCCAGCATATCAAGCTACCTGAAACTGTCAAATTTTCTCAATCAACTTTGAGCCTAATGCTTTGGCCATAAAGTTGAAAATCTGTTAAAGAAATTTGACAGATTATAGTAGCTTGATGTGCTGACGTATGTGCAATTGTAACTGGTGAAATGTAGGTGTAGTTACAACAGGTAGGTATAGCTCTGTCTAACCCTTCGAGGATTATAGGCGTGATGTTGTGTATGTTATGTCACTAGTCAATTTATTATTAAGGCGCGTAGCACTGTACAAGAAAAACATAGCATACAATTTTAGATCATGGATTGCGACCAAAAATGTCGAGTGCCTACATTACAAGTTACAAGCGACACATTCGCATCTCACGGAACATTTGTGCCCTAGTGAATTGAATACGAGGCTTTAGATATTAAATACCATGAATGGCAAGATGACGCAGCATGATATGCGTATGGATCAACTACAAATCCCAGGATTTTTGGTAGCATAATCGTCACTCCTAATGTGACCGGGATTTTGTAGCCGCCAAGATTATTACAAATTATATAGCCTGCTGGGTCAGGGCCCATATTTCAGGGTTTTTCGTCTGGGTTACGAAGTGGGAACGTGCTCAGAACTCGCGGTCCATGACTCTTAGTAACGGAGTCACTAGCGGAAAAGTAATCAAATCATATTTGTATAAAAATATAGGTGGGTAGACCTTTTGCTGAATTTGCATCTTGAATACTAATGGACTAGGTAGAGATGCCAAGTTTTTTTACGAAACTTAAGAATATGAATATTAATTACCCGCTTGCGTGACATTGCTGCCATGAAACCCGGTCTGACGTAAACTGACGTAATTTTAGTGGGCAAGTTTTTAATCACGTCTAAACTAGTATGGAGTAGTGTCAGACGCTGATTAATTTGACAGGACTAAAATCTTCTGTCCTTTGCTTGATGAAATAGAAAGAAAAAAGATGCACTGAACTTAAAAGTTTAGTTTGTGAACAACAGGATCGGCACCAGTGTTAAAGGTTCTTAGAATGAAGGCCAAAATGTAATTATTCTTATTGCTTTTGTAAGATTTTATAACAACAGAAGTTCGCTCATAAAAAGCACACTAGGGAATAGCAGTAGTTAAAACATTCTGCCAAGCTTTATCTTGAAACTGATGGAAGCAAAGCTTGGAAGAGTGTCTGAGCGCAAGGTTATAAAAACACACACTTTAATATGCAGCAGTTCCGACATTCTTACAACGTAACGATGTCTCAGGTCTTTATAAATGGTCCTCTTTGTTAGGCAAAGTGCTTTTACTTGAGAAAATGTGATATTTTATATTAATGCTACAAATACGAATCGCAAGACGTCGGCGTCGCTTGCTGATCAATCACGGAAAAACTTTATTCAGTCTTCTGTATACATTTGTTTCCTTATAGAGCGAGATTACGAATTAGCCTTCATTTGAATTGTTTATTTGAACCTCATTTAGAAATGTTAAGGTGTAACAATGCGTACCGGTGTGTCATTACTAAGATGGTATAGTGTTCGGTTTCTTGGATGATAGGTATGAACTTTGTTATGTAAACTACAACTTGTTGTTAATTCATTTAAGTTTCTCTTTTAGTGAATTGTAATTCGTTCTTTGAGAAATAAATGTCTTTAAACCGAAGCCAAACTGCCTGATGTAAAACTTTGCTCATGATTGAAAGTTCCTTTTATCTTTCATTGGGAGGCTTATGTTTCGCAGGAAAATGGTTAAAGTCAAATCGAAAGTCATTTATTGAAATTAAGCTAAGAATCAGCACTTTTCGAACGTCAAAATTACATAAGACAGTCCCCCAAAACGCCGGTTCACCAGTTAAAGGTTTTTGTTGTACCCAAAACTGTTTTATCTTAAACGAATCTTTGGAACAATGGACAACAGTCCATTTTGCTTTTAGTAAATGCGCGAAATATTCATGAAACGAATTAAAATCGTTTATATCTACTTCATTCTTAAGGGAAAACTATATGTCTTCGTATCTGGTATTTCGTCATTTAATTCTTTAAACAGGAACAAGGGCTTAGTTTTGTTTAAAAAAATGTCTGTGTTTACATATACTATCTAATAGGTATTTTTATATTATCTATAATACACTAGACTAGCCGATCTATTCTGTAAAAATCTCACGGTTAAAACTTATGTGAAGTGAGCTTGAAGTGAGCTGCACATAGCGTAAATCTCTAGCATCAGGTGAAATGACAGCTCACTTCACCTAAGTTTTCACGGTGAGGCTTTTGACAGAATAGGACCGGCAAATGAAAAGGGGTATGTAAGAATTGTAGCAAGTGAGGAACTATAGTTTCTGCCTACCCCCATGGAAAGAAGTGTATAAGGTATCTTTATATTAATACTATAAAATGTTTTATATTTTGTAAGTATTCTTTACCCATCCATCACGCATTCGTATGATGGCAAAACTTATCAATATTAATCAGCAGTGTACTGAAACGAGATCCATCACGTCAATGTTCAGGCTGAAGAGAGGTTCTTTGTTCGTCGGCCTATTTATTAAGCTCCAACTAATTTAGAATCTAGCTACACAATACCTTACGAGATAGATAGTAAGTCCTTTGTAGATTAAATAAATAAAACAATTTTAAAAATATATGTGAATGACAGGCTGAGGAATGATGTGATTAGGCAACGTTGCAGTTTAAATGAAGAGGTAGTGAGAAAAATTTAAAAACTGCTTAAATGGTTTGTTCATGTCGAATAACAATACAAGGCATATGTGAGTGGAAACGCCGCGAGTGAACGCCCTAGAATAACATAATATTATAGTTTCCTTGTAGTGCGTGTATGACCCGTTGAACATAAACGAAGCAAAAGCAGTACGTAATTATCTTAACAGGTGGCGTTCAGTGGTTTCTGCCTACCCGCATGGGAAGAAGGCGTCAGTTTATGTGTTAAACAAAGGTAATATTAACTAAATAAGATACCATCGCACTTGTTTTCCCCTAAGTTTGGGCGAGAAGTTATTGCGACGCACGCCATTTCGAAAACACATTGAGTCGAAAACCGCAATATCGAATGACGTTGTCGCGAACACGCTGATTCGAAAAACTGTTTGAATGGTACATGGCATTGTTGGTAGTTCATGGCATTGTTGGCACAGGAGATTGTAGACGAATATTACCCTTGGTGTACGGATTTCTTCATAAAAAGACGGAAGAATGTTATGTTACATTTTTCGACAGTTCAAAGAATATTCATCTGAATTTAACATAAATTTGAACCCAGAACAAATAATGTCTGATTTGGAATTGGCGATAATAAATGCAGTCAGAATAGAATTTCCTGCTACAATCCAATCCGGTTGCTTATTCCATCTGGGGCAAAACATATGGCGCAGACAGTGAGTTCGCCTTGAAAATGCGATATTATGTAGCTTTGACCTACTTGTCTCCGGAAAATATACCTGATGTCTTTAGACGGTTGAGGGAGATCGTTTTTCCATAAGAAGCAGGACCTGGCACTAAACATTTCGAAGAATATTACGTTTTGGGCCTATTAAAATTTCGTATGTCAGATGGAAAAATCATAATATCATGAATGCAATCTTTGTTTCCATCTAGTTTCTGGTCCGCTGAATGAAATAATAATTTACGTCTTCCGCGAACTCAAAACAGCGTGAAAGCATGGCACTCGTGATGGAATTGTTTAATGGGAAATCGAAAACTTGGGTTGTACGGCTGCCCACAAAATTGAGAGAATTTTGGCTAATATCCCACAGACGCAGCCAGAAAAAAAAAATGAAAGAAAATGCTAACGCAGCGATTTTACAAAAGAAAAACACAATGTGCACTATTGAATTTATACGACCTGTAATACTACACTCCAACTGACCCATCTAACAAAATGACCGTCACGGCTGGGGACTCATTTATTATGAACAAGAGATATTATATGAGCATCTTTTTAGATTAGGGTCGTTTTAGCACGGGTTTTGTACCGAAATTTTAGGTACGTTATCCAATTTTATACTATGGAAGTTAGAGTTAGAGTAACCGCATCCTTGCCACTAGGGAGCTTCATTCAATAGGCAAGTTGCGGTGCGACGACGTGCCGTGGTCGTTCTGCTGCCATTGTCAGTGTCATATGTCCTATATTTTTTTTATATTTACTTACAGAACATTGCTCCAATCGTCCTATGACTCGACAAACAAGTGACTGAGAGAGGCCCGTTGCAAGCCAGCGAAACTCTGCAGACGTAATGGATATCGATATCTAATTGTGATACAACAAACCGAAAATAATTTGATGATCTGGAATTGGGGTTAACGACCGCAGGTGTGTGACGAGGGAGAATCAATGGTCGATCAACACTAATAATAACAGCCGTGCGATTCTGTAACCATCTCACCGTGAAAGCTTGGGTGAAGTGAGCGTGGAGTGAGCTGTCATTCGCTAGGGATTAACACTATTAAGTGCTCACTTCACTTATGATTTCACGGTGAGATTTTTACAGAATCGACCGGCAGGTACCCACTGACTTATTAATCCAGTCATAATACACTATATCTGTGCTACTAATTAAAATTACACAAACACTTGTTAAACAGCAAAACTTTAGTTACCAGTTAACATACCACAAAAACAAATACTCATTTTGAGACTAAATAGACTAAAAGAGTAAAGCAAAGACTAGAAAACAGGAAGTTTAAATTGTTTAAATCGCTAGCATAAAGCGAACTGAAAGAGAATATTTTAGTGCCTTCAAAGTGGAGTTAACAGCACTGTTAGGGCCAGTTGCAACATCTTACTGTTACATCACAGACGCGTTAACGATAAAAATGGCACTATCACGTACTTAGTACTAAGACGGGCTGGTGACGGCAACTCCACGTCCAAGCGAGTACCTATTTTGCATTAACGTCAATAGTAATAATTTACACGCTCTGGCAAGAATGAATCTTTGTTCTTCCTAATGAAACTAGCAAACTGCGAGGTAATTGCGGAACACGCATTGGGTTTTATTTTGACAGGCATTTATTGCGTTATTTGCGTTGTTCAGCAGACGAATTTTTCAAACCTATGTTGCGATAGATTACCAATATCCCAATAAATCCGAAAACTCCCGGACAATCCGATTGAAAGTGTGCTACGCAAATAGGATGGTTAATGTATTGTTTGTGAAGCAACGATAATGAGATGTTAACAATATATTTTAATTGTTCAATTACATATATAAGTACCTTGCGGAATACTCTTTGAACTAGTTCAATATAACATTATTTATTTAAGTTCTTCGGAAGACCTACAGCTGAAAAAACGCAATGAAAATGGTACGTGTAACTAACAAGCAATATAACGAGTTTTCACTTATAAAAACAGAACAGTGAACAACATATACTGCACTGTCCATAGGAAGGAAAAGAGAACATCAAAGCAAAAAGATCATAGGTATTTTTAAGTTCTTTGTGCTTTCATGTTCTCTTATCCTTCCTATATACTCCTATTGTAAAATTGCCAATGTGGAAACTAAAAAACTAGGCCCTCAGTCTTTTGAACTTTTTTATATAATAATACTATTAAGTCAAAAAGCCTAACCTAATCACCTTGGCCGAGGATACATTTGTTGCAAATGAATTCATTAGAATAATTCGCCCTAAGTATATACAGGGTCACACTGTGCCCGCTCATACAAGTTTTTTTTTGTTTTGTTTTTGTCATTTAACCAATTTCTATGTATTTACATAAATTGGCCTAACGCATCGACTGTAACTGCTATCAATTTGAGATACGAATGCATTTTCCTAAGGCTGAGGTATTTTTTGTTTATTTTTATCAATGTGTCTGAAATTCTCTCAGATTTTCAGCCTGGTTCTATATTAGCTTTTTCAACATTTTTATTCCGAAAAAATTTTATTACATGTTATTGGGTGTTTGTATAGTAATAATAAAATATAATATTCCACAACTTTCACACAACGCCATCTAGTCCCAAACTAAGCAGAGCTTGTGCTATGAGTAATAGACAACTGATAAACATACATATATATTTCTAAATACATACATACTATAGATAAATTACACCCAGACAAAGAACAAATGAACGTGCTCATCACACAAACATTTGTCCTAGGTGGGAATCGAACCCACGACCTTGCGCATAGCAGTCAGGGCCACTGACCACTAGACCAACAGGCCTGTCAGAAAGAATAGGTATAAGAATAGATAACACTATTTACGCGTTGTAGCTATTATGCAAGCCCGCTCGCTTCATCTTTATTATTAAAATGCCTGTCTGTAGGTTTTGTTGCATTGTTTTCTAAAGCATAGGTACCTGCTTCTTGTTTCTCCTTGCATTACCACTCTACCCGTGGGA
Source organism: Eremobia ochroleuca (assembly GCA_949629135.1). Lineage (NCBI taxonomy): Eukaryota > Metazoa > Arthropoda > Insecta > Lepidoptera > Noctuidae > Eremobia > Eremobia ochroleuca. The sequence continues at coordinate 9,414,313 of OX451389.1, forward strand.
AAAAAATATGCTTAACAACATTTCAACTTTCAAGAAAAATGTTTTTAATTCGGAAAGCTGACGCGAATTTAATGAGGCACGTGCCAACATAATCTACCTTCAGGCTTCAGGACTGTAAGTTAACCTGAAACGATACGTTTTGAATTATTCAAGTATTCTCACAAATGCGTGGATAAGTTTTCTTGCAACCTAACCTGCTTACATTGAATTACTAAGATTTTCCTTAACACACACCTAACATAAATCCCGCCTGTTTTTCCCGTTGGCTTAGGCAGAGGTAAGTAAAACTGGCAAAATATAAAAAAAAACCCACATTTTGTCAGTTTTCTTTTAGTCCCATGCATGTGTGTACTTAATATCTTTTAAAATGGAACTCCAACCACGACCTTTCTTCTGAACTAATATATCTAATAAAATAGTGGAGCAAACTCTCACAGTTCTTAATGGCGAAATTGTCTCAATGCTGTTTCTATTCGTGTCCACCTCTATTGTAACTTCTGACGTCACGACCCGAGGCAACAGTGCGAAACCCTTTCAGATAAACGAGGTCGATCCGAGTGAATTCCTCAAGGGTCACCTTTTATCGTAGATATTTGAGGTTTAAACACCAGATAGTGAACAAATGATAGGTAACTGTTATATAACAATATTTACTCTGGAATTTCGGAATAGTATATTGTTTAAAATTAATTTGACTGCAACTTTATTATCCCATTTTTACTTGTGAAATAATTTTGATGGGTCATTGAACTAGTTTTAAAAGTATCTTCAGGTTGTGTGCATAATTATGATGTAAAATAATGCAGGAAAGCCATGCAACTCTAGACAGTGACATGTATACGTACGGACTGTGAAGAAAAATAAACATTTGTAATAAAAAAGTCACGTAGGTACAGTTTCTTTGCACTGAAAACAAAACTTGTTTCATACATTTTATTGGTTTCTTCTTCTTCCTTCCGTGAAATGATAAATAAATTACCGAACATTTTTTATCGAAGTCATCGTTATCTACCTTTATTCCTTTAAGTACTTCGGTAGGTATAAACGAAGTTACTTAGTTACTTTTTAATATTTGGGAAACTTTTCTCATATGTTGGAGTGCAGAGATAAGCGGGACATCTGGGGATAAAGGAAAAAACGTAAGTAAAGAAATTGTTTCATTTTTCCTTATCCTAAATAATATTATAAAGGCGAAAGTGAGTTTGTTTATTTCTATGTTTCAATTTCACGCTAAAATGGCTGAACGGATTTGGATGAAACTTGGCACATGAGTATACCTTGACCTGGGTTAGGATATAGGCTACTTTTCATTCTAGATCGCAGACGAACTCGCGGGCAAGAGGCATTATAATTTCAGGCGTTATAATTTCACCGCCTTACGACTACCCACCGCCTGGGTGTAGTGTTGTGCATGATTAGCTGAATAATAATATTTTAAATTACGAAAAAACTAAATTCACCTTCACTCTGAGAAATAATCAGGAGCCATCCGTCCAATCATTCACAATACTTGCTCACATCCGTCTTTTTCCCTTAACACGTTCAACGCCACGGAATAAAATATACACCGTACGTCGCCCAGCAATGTCCGACATGGCGTTGAATGTGTAAAACGGTGATTACTCCTGTTCTAAACTGCAGAAGGTTGACACCATTAAGTATCTGAGTATTAATTACCTAGTGGGGATTCTAGACTTAACTTTGCCGCTCATATTAGTTGTATAACTAGTAGAATTCGCAAATTCATCTCTGTAGGCTTCGGTCGGTTCTGAACTCCAAGCTACTAATATCTGTCTATCCTGCGTTGCTATTGACATATTGCATTACTTCTTGTGGTGGAACATTTAAAACAACCCTTTTACCTATCGAAAGGGCTCAAAGGGCGGTTCTAAATGTGGCACTGTCTCTTCCCTTCCGTACTTCGATTTTTTTGTAATTTGAGTATGATTATACATACATATAAACGGTGAAACGAGGAATTTACCAGCTGCACCTTAACATGCGATGTTTAGGGGCCCGTGGCTAAATAATAACAGCCCCACGAGTCAATCGATCAGGTTAAGCTACGCTTGCCGCGTTTGGTCCGTCTATGGGTGACCATCTTCACATACCAAGACCTCTGCGTGCCTCGGAAAGAACGTTAAGCCGTTGGTCCCAGCTGTCATTCATGGATCTTTGACAATCGTTACGGGTCGTGAGTAGGCCGAAAGTCTGACAACCAGTCTTACCAAGGGGTATTGTATTACCCAGTAACTGGGTTGTGGAGGTCAGATAGGCAGCCGCTTCATGTAAAATACTGGTATTTAACTGTATCCAGTTAGACTGGAAGCCGACCCCAACATAGTTGGGAAAAGGCTACGCAGATGATGACCTTAACATGAGATGGTAACAGAATTAACTTACAGTTCATTCTCCTTCACTTTTCATCTAGGTACAGACGCCAGCACATCAAGCTACCAGAAACTGTCAGATTTTTCCAATCAACTTTGAACCTTATGCCTTAGCGATAAAGTTGAAAATCTATTAAGGAAATCTGACAGATTGTAGTAGCGTGATGTGCTGGCGTCTGTACTTTGATTTTACTTTAATTAACCAGCTATAGTTCCAAGCTTTGACTCCAACCGGCACCCTAATTGCGTCCCACACTATCCATCATAATAACCAACGTAAATGTTGTTAAACTGCCAATATGAAAGCCCCACTGAAAGTGTGTTACGCGATTACCACGCTGTGGGCATTACCAGAACCCCAGAATTAACACAATCTATCTTGTGTGGTCCATGTAGCACTGATGTACGACCGTAATCAAAAGCCGTCAGTCTACATTTAGCTTGCGCGTGTAACAACAGATACTGTGGGTCATTACGTTATACAGGGTGACTGGTAATTAGTGACATATACTTTTTTTAATTTACCCAGGCCCGTGGCTTAATAATAACAGCCGCACAGGTCAATCGATCAGGTTAAGCTACGGTTTCCGTGGTTGGTCTGTGGATGGGTGACCATCTTTACATACCGAGACCCCTCCGTGCCTCGGAAAGCACGTTAAGCCGTTGGTCCCGGCTGTCATTCGTGGATCTTTGACAGTCGTTACGGGTAGTCAGAAGCCCAAAAGTCTGACAACCAGTCTTACCAAGGGGTATCGTATTACCCAGTAACTGGGTTGTGGAGACGCTCCACGTAAAATACTGGTATTCAGCTGCATCCGGTTAGACTGGAAGCCGACCCCAAGGTAGTTAGGAAAAGGCTAGGCAGATGATGATGACTTCTTTTAATTTACTCATGGCCCCAATAACCCCAAACAGAACCGCGCGCGCGGTCTCTACGGTTCTTAACGATTAATGAAAAATAATACTTAATGCATGGTAAATGTGGAACCGTTTTGTTTGTAAAAAAGGATTAGTAAATAAATTTTAGAGCTGATTATTCCTGTTAGGTACTCAATATTCTATTGAGGTGTTTGGGTTCATGCGCTTGGTAAGTTAAAAAAAATCGTTTCTTTGGCAATGTTGTTCATATTGTACACTCGTGTGTTTCAGTATCAGTCACTAATTACCTTATACAACGTGTAACGTTAAATGCGCAAAACCTGAAAATAGTTTGATCAGAATAACGAGCAGAATTAATTGAACCACTTTTTAATATAGGTCACTTTTTTCAAAAAATCTTCATTAAAAACGTTGCCGTGTCTATTTCTTAATAGTTTAAGCAAGCCAAGGTCAGCGCGGCGCAGCGGCCCGTTGACGAGTCCTCCCTCGATAAAGCGTCGTCGCAGACGCAAGAAACGATCAGAATGGCCAGTAAAACCAAAACAGCTCATAAAACCTTTACAATTTTTTTAATGACTTATTTTCTCTCTGAAATAGGTCAAATGAATTAAAAATCAGTTGGGGTGTCTGAGGTTTTGCGCATTTAACGTTACACGTTGTATAATGTTCCACGGATTCGGTCCGACAAGGTGTACTTAATTGGATTAAAAAAATACTGATCTATCCCATGATGTAAACTGAGCAAAGTGATAATGTCATCCATTGTAGTTCACGTCACATTTAATTTTAGTTTCCTCGTGGCAAAATATTTACTTACGCTCTACGGAACATTTCGACGCTTGGTTCAATCTCGGAATCAGATTATACACGCTGTATGTATAGATTTGTGTCTTCATCCCTCTTTCACGCACTCATTAATCTTCATCATAGAAGACAGCTCGGTTGGAATGAAGCTTCCATTCATTAACTAATCAGTTCGATTTATAACAGAAATATTTAGGCTTTCATGAAAACAGCGCCCTAATACTGTAAAACACTCGTAATAATTATCGCTTTCATTTAGTTACAAGAAATTACACACCGCTTCATTTGTGTTAAAAATTTGCTTGACAACTACTACATCAATGCACCAGTATCTACCTGTTACCTGCATCTTCATATGCGTGTCAATCAGCCTTTTCCCAACTACGTTGGGATCGGCTTCCAGTCTAACCGAATGCAGCTGAATATCAGTATACACCCCTTGGTAAGATTGGTTGTCAGACTTTTGGGCTCCTGAAAACTTGTAATGATTTTTAAAGATCCAACGGCTATACATGCTTTCCGAGGCACGGCGGAGTCTCGATATTTAATGCATGATCACCCATCCATAAACTGACCGCGGCAAGCGTAACTTAACCTTCGATCGACCCCTGCGGCTATTATCATTTAGCCAAGTCTTTATCCACATGTATTTAAAATTTAATCTCGCCAGACTCGCCTGAAAATCTTTACTTACCTGCGCTTCTGAGGAAATTTATTAATAATTCTACTTTCAGCATTTTATGCTGTGTCAAATAAATATACATAAATATAGGCGAGTTGGAGGCCTCTACGTTATCACAAGGCAGTCGTCCGCAATAATGTAAATCAAATTGGCGCCCGTCAAAGGACTCCATATTTTCGTTTACCCCGGTACTCAGAGTCATTACTTAAAATTAATCAATCATTAACTTTAATTGACAAGTATAAATTGGAACGTAGTCAGTCAACAAAAATATGTCAGATTAAAAACATTTTTGTTGACATTTGTGCAACAATATGCTGGTTAATAAAAGTTAATGACTGATTAATTTTCAGTGAAGTCTCTGAGTGCGGCAGTAAGAGTTCAATTATTGGGTTACCTTCTACAATAAATTCAGCTGTAATCAAGTCACACAGCCCAACTCTATGAATTATAATCGGGCATGGTTCATCGCAGCCAGTTACAATTTATAGTCCCCATTTTTTTTTATTTATTAATAATGGATGCGGATTACCCAAAATACTCAATTTGCTTAATTGATAATCACTTGCATTTGCATTCACATATGTACGGCGACGGCGGCCTCAGCTGCTAGCTATACCTCGTGGCCGCACTAATCTGTTAAATGAGGCGCTCCTGACGCGGGCGCTTCGCACCCTTAACCTCGTAGCAGAGGAGATAGAGGTTTTTGCGTATACACTGAGTGATTTCACAAGGATAACATTATATGTAATAAGTTTTTTAAGTTTGCTTCACTATTGCATACCTGTAAAAATAGTTGTAAGTGAGGATGTAAATAAATAAATAAATGTAAGTACCTATAAATACCAACCCGCACTAGGGCCGCATGGTGGATTACAGCCCAGTAAGTCGCAGTCCCTCTCACAGACAGGAGGCCGGTTTCCCAGCAGTGGAACGTTATAGGCTCAATTTATGTACCTACCTTAACCTCTCAAGTGTCGAATGTACACCATGTGTACAGATAACAATACAATTTCTGTTGTATCTGCTAATTGGCGCGCGTTACCTATATCTTGGAGAACACTTTCAATTCATAGATTATGGGCTAGGGCTAAGTTTAGGTAGGTAAGAACATTTATTCACGCAAGTGAAACCAGATACAGTCTATTAGGGTTCAATTTCCATCTTTTATTAGTTAAATCAGTGAAATTATATAATCATATCAACTAATGAACTTGAAGTAAAGTTCTGATTATTTTCTTCAAGGACCGGCCATCAACAAGCCTTTTCGTTATCAATTTACAATAGCGGGGCAAATTACGGTCCCTAAATCAAAATTAACTTCTCTTTCTACTTCTACCACAATAATAACAGAAATGTAAATTGATGAAAACTTTGAAAGTTATCAATATTTCTATGTTTAAGTTAAAGTTACTTTTTATACTCAACAGTGGAATAGAATAACTAGCAGATCTTAGACATGCCCGAGCAAACCTAATGTCTATCTACGAAATGGATTTCAGTAACTCAAAGAACATAATAAAATAAATCTGCTTGTCCAAACAGATGTTTACTCTTTCAAAGGACTCGATTTTACAAAAACAAAGAGATAGGTATCGTATAAATGTAAGTACTTTATAAAAAACTAAACACGATCTGTTCGATCGACTCTGTTTTATTGAGCTTGTAACCGATATCAAAGTTTAATCAAAATTGATTTTGTTCGCTTCACAAGATGTTGTGAAGTTTGATCAAAAGGGAACTTGAAATAAACTCCGTAAAGGAAATGTTAAAGCTACTAAATCTTACCAGCATTACATAAATGGGTAAGTAGAAGTATTGGGTTGGCACAAAAGTAATGAGACACTACAAAACTCTATACATTTCCTTTTTCACGTTAATTGTTTTCGATAATATTCTAGAATGTTGTAGAACATTTTAGGTACTTGTGATGTGGGGGTATATAAAGCCATCCTCGCGATTGGTTTAGTCAGTTTGAAGAAAAATGGACGAGAGGCAAGTTCGAACACTATACATATACGAGTACCTACTTGTTAGGCCACAGTCCGCGGGCTGCAGCTGACAATATCAACACTGCATTGGGCGCTGGATGTTCAAGCCATACGACGGCGTCCTGATGGTTTGACCGTTTTAAATCAGGAGACAGGAGCCTTGAAAGTCAGGCACGTTCAGGACGACCACCCGGAGTGAATGATAACGATTTATGCCGCGAACTGCAGTCGAATCCGGATGCTACCACTCGTGAATTAGCAGAAGCACTTAACTGCAGTCACCACGCCGTGGAATACCATCTGCATGAGCTTGGGTATCGAAAAGTTTTGGCTCGGTGGGTACTGCACATCCTTACAGACGCCAGTTTTGCAGTCCGTGTCGCTATTAGAATGTGTTAATATGTTAATCACTTTTGCTGCGACCCCGATGTAAAGAGTTTTGGTCTGATCAGGTTACTGGAGATGAATCATGGATTCATTACGAGAACGATACCCATCGTGCTTTTTGGCTGTCTCGAGAAGAAACGCTACCAACTAAACCGAAGCTGAGTCAAAAGAACCACTTATAAGTTCTGCTTTGCTGTTTCTGGGATGCGCAAGGCATGCTGTTTTATGAACTATTACACAATAAAACTATAAACGCTGACAAATATTCAATCCAGCTCACCAAACTATCTGCTGCTATCAAGAAAAAACGACGAAGACGAGTCAATGTAGTTTTACTACACGATAACGCTCGATCTCACGTCGCATCTGCCGTTCGCTAATAGTTGGAGAACTTGGGCTGGGAGACGATACCCTACCCACCTTATTCCCCAGACCTCGCCCCATCAGACTATCATTTGTTTAGAGCCCTGAAACAATATTCGCGGGGTAAGCAATTTAATGATTTCTCTGATGTAGAGGCAGAGTCGAACAACTTTTTCGAGGCACAGCAATCAGAGTTCTGGGCGAAAAGTTCTTAAACTTCGCCGGATCGTTGGCAATAAGTCTTAGATGCTAATGGTGATTGACTAAGCGTTTTGTATAATAATAATGAAAAATATAAAACGTAAACCGTCACATTACTTTTGTGCCAACCTGATACCTACTTCTTACATTAAAGTAGGTAATTTAAAGTGGAAGAAAGTTTTTTTTTTTAAGAATTAGTAAATGTGCCACTTTACACACACTTATTGCAACGTCTAAGTACCTTCCTGTATCACTTTGTATTATGCTAATCTTATATTCATGGCGACACGAATTTATTGTGTACCAAATACATGTGTAAAGAAATGTTTTGCAAAATCTAACTGAAATCAGTTGACATATTTTCGCTGCGAGCTTTTATTCTGAATGGGAAGACTGATACATTATAAATGCTCTTAAGCGTCGCCATTTTTGTACATTTGTGACAATATTTTAGGCTTTGTACACGAGAAACTAAAACGTTTTACTCAGATTAATGTTAGTTGTAAGAAGTTGAAGGAAGGTTTTATATAGACAGATAATTGTAGGTTAAGGTACCTTTACTTGATTAGATTAAAAGTGAAATTAATTTGACACCGTGACGAAAACACGACTAAAACGAGCGTCGTTTGGAGATAGAATTCTACCTGTTAAATTACCGGGTAAATTAAAATTTGGTTAAATACGGGTATTTACCCGGGCAAATTCCCGGGCAGTTCCCTTTATTTTATTTATTTATTTATTTATAGGATGCCTAGCATAACGTGCGTAGCATAGCGTGCATAGCATAGCATGCCTAGCATAACGTGCCTTGCATAGCGTGCATAGTATAGCGTGCATAGCATAGTGTGCATAGCATAGCGTGCATAGCATATTATGCCTAACATAACGTGCGTAGCATAGCGTGCATAGCATAGTATGCATAGCATAGCGTGCGTAGTATAACGTGCGTAGCATAGCGTTCATAGTATAGCGTGCATAGCATAGTGTGCATAGCATAGTGTGCATATCATAGCGTGCATAGCGTAGTATGCATAGCATAGCGTGCATAGCATAGCGTGCCTAGCATAGCGTGCATAACATAGTGTGCATAGCATAGCGTGCATAGCGTAGTATGCATAGCATAGCGTGCATAGCATAGCGTGCCTAGCATAGCGTGCATAACATAGTGTGCATAGCATAGCGTGCATATCATAGCGTGCATAGCATAGCATACATAACATAGTGTGCATAGCATAGCGTGCATAGCATAGCGTACATAGCATAGCATGCATAGCATAGCGTGCGTAGCATAGATTTGTAACACTGATGTACGACCGCAAACAAAAGCCTTCTAGTCTCCATTTAGCTTGCGCGTGTAAGTAGAGATACTGTGGGTCATTAAATTAATGTTCTACGGGTTCGGTTTGACTAAGTGAATGTACTTAATTAGAAAAATACTGATATAACCCTTGAAAAAACTAAGATAATGTTATCCATTGTAGAATACGTCACATGTAATTTTAGTTTCCACTTGCTATAATATTTACTTACGCTCTACGGAACATTTTTCGAAGCTTGGCTCAATCTCGGAGTCAGATTACACAGATTTATACATGTGTGTCTTCATCCCTCTTTCGCCAACTCAATAATCTTCATCATAGAAGACAGCTCGGTTGGCATGACGCTTTCATTCGTTAATATGTCAGTTCGACTTATAACTGAAATATTTCCGGTAAAGGCTTTCACGAAACCAGCGCCCTAATACTGTAAAACTCTCGTAATTATTATCGCTTTCATTTTCTTACAAGAATTTACTTCGCTTCGTTTGTGTTAAACATTTATTTGACAACTACTACATCAATGCGTACCTGTTACCTGCGTCTTCATGTGCTTGTCAATCTGACTAGCATTTTCCTAACTGTGTTGGGGTCAGGTTCCAGTCTAACCAGTTCTAGCTGTGTACGAGTACTAGTATTTTACTTGGAGCTACTGTCTATCTAACTTTAACAACCCAGTTACTGGGTAACATAATATCACCTTGGTTAGATTGGTTGTCAGAATTTTAGGCTCCTGAAAACCAGTAACGACTGTATAAAATCCATAGACCGACCGCTGTAGGCGTAGTTTAACTTTCGATCGAGCCAGGCGGCTGTTATCATTTAGCCACGAGTCTTCATCGGCTTAATCTCGTCAGACTCACCTGAACTACATTTTTTACCTGCGCTTCTGAGGAGATTTATTCATAATTCTATTTTCAGTATTTTAGTCTTTGTCGAAAAGAATATACATAAATATAAGTGAATTGGAGACATCACAAACAACAACATCGGACAAGTCACTCGTCCGCAATAATGTAAACCAAATTGGCGCCGTATTTTCATTTAGAGTACCATTATTTTTTGCAACTATATTATAGAAGTTCCAGACATCATTCGCAAGGCCCTCATCACACAAGACAGGTTACTTATAAATTGGACGTCCTGCTCGGTACGAGACTTCACACTGGTAACTTGATATTAATGTGCCAGCAGTAGGTATGGTGCTGCAGCCAAAACATGCAAAATTGCTGGCCCCACATGCGGTCATTGCGGTGAAGAAGGGCACACAATATAAGACTGCGCAAATCTGCCAAAATGTGCTACACGTTCGCGCTTTAAAAAAATAGCCCATCATAAGACTTACTAAACATTAAATGTCGACAAGACAAAATATTTTCACTTCTTCATGCGCAACCCTCAACTTAACATTACTAACACTTAACTATCTATATGCCCATCAATGTCGTAACCGTATAATCACCATGTGTAATTGTCCTTTTATCAATTAAGTAATTCAATACTGTATCACTTCTTGGGGTGGCGCACCAAAAACTAATTTGCTTCCTCTTGCAAGAGCTCAGGGAGCAAATTTAAAGGTAGCAAACTCCTTCATTTTTCCCACAGATTTGCTATATAAATCCTGCAATATACTAACCATTCGCCAGCTTTTCATTATGCACTTAGTGCTTACCTACAATGCCGACAACATTAACAAGAAACGGAATGATCTAGTATACATATCTAGTGCAACATTAAAACATGTCTTTGTCGAAAGATTTTTAACATTCTTAGGTTCATTCCTGTACAATAGATTAAATAGAAAACTAAGTATCTATAAAATAAATTACTATAGTTGTATAAAATTATGCTTAAATATTTACTAACCATCGACTCTGCACAGACAGAAGAGCTACTTATTGTCTGCAAATAGAACTGCTAACATGCTATTTTACTTTTATTTACCTAAGTTTTAATTTAGTTTTTACGTTATACTCATTGTTAATTTATTACATTAAATATTTATGCACTTTCTAGCCTGAAGCACAGGTTCAACCTAGTTCAGGCAAATTAGCAACTGTGCGCTATTTTAACTGTTAAGGTATTAATTTTACAAAGTTACACAGCCCAACTCTATGAATTATAACCGGACATGGTTGATCGCAACCAGTTACAATTTATAGCTCCTTAATAGGTTAAGCTGTCTGTTGGTAATTAATGCGGGTTACCCAAAATACACTAGAACTATTAATTCACGACTGCAAACAACCTCAAAGTTTGCACATAACAATAAGTTCTAATTAAGTTTGTTGAAAAGAACCCACGGTTGGTAGAAAGGCCCAGGTGAAATAAAAGAAGTGGACTGTATTTCAAGGTTATATTGTCTTTACAACGGTCAATATTTAATTTAATAAAAGTCATGCGATCGTGGTCGCGTTGTTAAAAGGAGTGTTGGAGGGCGCGCGAGCCGTCGTCGAGCCGCCGCGCTACCACGCCGCCCGCTCCCCTCTACTCGATGATGCATGTGTGTTTTGGAAGTGTTAACGTGTGCGTTAACAGTTGGTATGGGACATTAACTAACTATGAATAAGACACAAAATTGTAACCTTCGGATTTGTGTAGCAGTGGACTGCAATTTGCTGAATTGATAGTGATAGAGCATCTTATATATCCGAGCATTTCACTTGCATTTGCATTTACATAATAATAATAATAATAATAACATATTGGACAAAATCAGAACTTAGCCTACTACAGTTTCAATACTGAAAACGTAACATATAAGAGGCTTCTAACCTACATCCTCCTCCTCCGGAACTCCTGATTTCCAAACTAGGTAAAAACCTGAATCTTGGAAATCAGTGATCTTCCAATGAACATAATAAGGACTCTTCATCAGTACTGAAAAAGTTAGACCACAATTAAGTCATGTGAAAATATATATATACGTTACACGTTGTATATACAACGTGTAACGGAAAGGGGGTATCAACCCTGAAGGAGGTGAATGTGCTCATGAAACTCAACAACTTTCCCCAAAGAACATAGGTCGAAATATGAAAAAAAAATTTGGCCCTCCCATAGTAAATCAATCAGCTGGTAGTCAGTTTTGTAAGGGAGGGCCAAATTTTTTTTTCATATTTCGACCTATGTTCTTTGGGGAAAGTTGTTGAGTTTCATGAGCACATTCACCTCCTTCAGGGTTGATACCCCCTTTCCGTTACACGTTGTATATATATATATATATATATACAACGTGTAACGTTAAATGCGCAAAACCTCAGACACCCCAACTGATTTTGAATTCAATTGACCTATTTCAGAGAGAAAAAAAGTCATAAAAAAAATTGTATAGGTTTTATGTGCTGTTTTAGTTTTACTGGCCATTCTGATCGTTTCTTGCGTCTGGGACGACGCTTTATCGAGGGAGGAGTTGTCATCGGGCAGCTGCACCGCGCTGACATTGGGTTGCTTGAACTATTAATAAATAGACACGGCAACGTTTTTAATGAAGATTTTTTAAAGATATGACCTATATTAAAAAGTGGTTCAATTAATTCTGCTCGTTATTCTGATCAAACTATTTTCAGGTTTTGCGCATTTAACGTTACACGTTGTATATATAATAAAATAAGATATCTACCAACCCGCACCTCTCACAGAGAGGAGACCTGTGTCCCAGCAGTGGGAGAGTTATAGGCTGATTAGGTAAGTAATTATAATAATATACAAAAGCAGTGCGCTTACCTATATCTTGGAGAACACATATAATTCATAGGTAAGGTAGGTTTAGGTAGGTAAGAGCATAAGTTCACGCAAGTGGAACCAGATACAGTCCAATCCCCCCCCTCCCCCTCCCCTCTTTCCTAATCAGCTCACTGATTCAGTCGAATCAATCAAATGATTATAAATAATAAGTGAACTTGAAGAAAAGTTTTCAATATTTTCTCCAAAATCCTGCTATAAAAATGCCTTTTCGTTATTAATTTACAATAATGCGGCGCATTCCAGAATAATAACAGAAATTCAAGTTGATGAAAACTTTGATCATTATCAATATTTCTGTGCTTAAAGTAAACTTATTTGTCATACTTGACAGTGGAATACAATTACTAGCAGATCTAAGATCTGCTACAGATAGCACCACAAAATTAAATACCTGAAAGTATTAAAGATACGTCATTACTACAACAAAACAAATCTGTGCCGTGTAGAAGAAGGAAACAAAATAAAAAATTAAAAAGAAATTTATGCCAATCCTATGTGACAGCTTCTGGGAAAACTATGGGAAAATGTTTGTATGTAATGTTGAAAATGTTTTGAATAATGAAAAAAAACCTAATGGTGGAAACAAGTGCCGTCAAAAAATAAGTGATTAGCAACGAGCTCTAGTAATTCACAAAGAGGTGTGGAATCTCGGGTCTTATGATTTAAGGGCAGCGTTCATTTCATCTTTGATACCATTCAAGAGAAAAAACCGAGCGTCGTCGGGTCGAAGATCTTAGTTTACAAAAAATAGACAGTAGACTTATATGCGTAAGTATCAGTAAAGGTCCCTTAGTAATAGCCAAAAAGTTAGAAAACAATAAATCTCGACAAATGAAAAACATCCTAAAAGTCTAGAAATAAATAGTTTGAAATTTAATTTATTTTTATTTTAGTAGCCCGAAAAAAGACGACGACGGAAATATTTTCAAGTGGCATGATGTGAAGTGGCTGAGTTATGACTCTGAGTACGGCGCCATAAAATATATATATTATAACTTCAAACGGAACACGCGACGAGATAAAGAATTTAACCATAATTATTATTCAAATTTAAACATAGTTTGTTTTAATATTATAAAATAAAATAAATAAGCCAAGTAATTATAGTACGGTAATAAACACTTAAGTCGCAATTTTATGACGTTACAAAAAAAACTTAAGTCAGATATTTCAATAAATAATATAATTATAGCCTAAGTATCTATACTCTGATATGTAACTACATATAACTATGTAATAATAAAAACAAAAAACTTCTCCTGTAAAATTTTTGCATGAAAAAAGATTTGACTTAAGTGCTTATGGCTTCCGAGTCCAATAATCAAAATTATAAAACATTCGTAATCGAGCACACCCACACTTTAGTGGTCGCAACACTATATTGTGAGTTTACGACAGCTCCCCATTCATATAATTAACAACGTCTGAGAAGGTTAATTTAATTAAATAGATATATATCTTTAGATACATATCTTTGTAATGAGAAGTCAACGTCACACAACGCTCTGGAACTTTCTAAGTCTAAACATAATCCCTACACTATCTTCAGTGTAGGGATTATGTTTAGACTTATGTAGCGAAAAGCCAAGCAACAGCTAACAAGGTATTTCAAAAATGTGCATCATATAGTGTAACAAGATAGTGGAATTGTCAGCTCCCACCAATGAGATATATCTACCTACAATGCCCAGACGCTTTGCATTTTCTGCTAAGAATGGTACCAACTTGGTTTAATAAATGCAGTCGCTTTGGGAAAACTAAATAAATGCTTCAATGAACTTGATTTTGAAGTGGTTCTTATAAGTTTTAGTATATTTTTTTATTCAATGGAACATTTAAATTTACTACGTAATTATGTTTTTGTTAATGTCTTAATCTTTGTTTTTTTAACTATTAATGATATAAATGATATTTCTATTTTATTAAGTATTTACATAGTATAAAAAGCTAACAGTCTTAAAAAAAAATGTACAAGTATATAAAAAGAAGGGCAAATAATCAAAGGGCATCAAAAAATTCGGAGTTAATTGGAGTCGTCGGAGATATTCTTAGAAAGATCTGTACAATGCCCATCTGTCATACATCGTTAGGCCCAGAAATGGACAGTTAAATATTACACTAATATTATTTGTATTAGTTAGATAAATTTCTACTAAAATAAAATAAAAATCTAAAGAAAAGTCCAC